>JAHNZQ020000010.1:703472-724332 GCA_019155205.2 Gracilaria vermiculophylla | reverse complement strand
TCGTTTCAACTCTTCGATGTGCTGTTTTGCTGATTCACCCTCGTGGAGCCTTTTTGATGTAAAGCGCTCCTCCGTGTCCATTTTGTTGGCCATGCCCTTGTTTTCATAAACTTCTGCCAACGACTGCCAGGCCTCTGTACCTGTCGTGCATGACTCTACATAGACTATTTGATTATCATCAACAGATAAGCAAATATCTATTAGTGCTTTTTCGTTTGCCATAGCATTATTTTCTTCTTCTGCCACTGCTTTCCAATAACCTTTTTTCTTAAGGTAATTTCTCATACGAAATTTCCAAGAGAAATAATTATCTCCATTGAGTTTTTCAATTTTAAACGTGCTTTTTTCTTCTATATCCATGTTTTGGGTTGTCAAAAGTTAACGACTTTCGGATATTCCGGAGGTTCAAACAGTGTAGTGCACTCCACGTTTCACGACTGTTTGCGATTGTGCCTGATTCGGAAGGGACAATGTTTCAAATTACGATTTCCCTTTTGTCCAATTCTTCGATTCTCGTATGACGGCGAACTTCTACGGTGTTGTTCGGGTTCGAATTTCGGAGCCGACTTTAAGCTATTGTACTACCGATGGGGTTGACTTAGGCGTGGGCTGGGCCCATAACCTATTGTGAATAGGTGTAGTACAGAGCTTAGGATAGACTTGAATAAATGCAAAGTTGATTTATCTTGATGACTCGGCTTGACTTCTATCATTCATCAAACCTGGTATACAATTGTTCCTTATATACTGTTCTGGTAAGGTTCTATGGCCTTCTAGACCTTCTAACAATTTCTATCACAAAGCATCTAGAACATTCTCAACAATTCTTCTATAGAATATTCTAGAACCATCTGGACTTTTCTAGTTTCTAGTTGCTTCTAGAAAGCTTCCAATGGCTTCTACAACAATTAATACGTTTCATATGAAAAAAAGTGCAAAGAGAAAACATTTGAATATCAATGACAGGTAAGCTTGGATGTTGGTCTACTTTAGGTGCGGTGTCCGTATTCATTTATTCCTAAAAGAAGATTTTTGTTTTCAAAGCTGCATCTAGTTTTCTTCTTTTAGCTACAAACCACTACGTAAACCATAGAATCCAAGAGCATTTATTGAGTGTCCATCAGAGGGTTACCCATAGCCCCGATCGTCATCGCAAAATGTCATCGTTTTCTGTGATGAAATTTTACTGCATGCTTTTTCTTGCGTGCGAAATGGCGTTTGGTCACTTAACGATGACAGATCCACAACCCATTTCTCCCGGAGTAAGTATGCAAATACATTGAGAGTGTTGCAAGCATGTAAAACAGTTCTGACGTGGTTCGATATGTTTTCAGATTTGTCGACTTGGAGGGGAACCCAAATTTGGAGTTCTTAACTCTCTAGGTCCCGGCGATTTAAGTGCGATATATGATGATTCCAAACATTCGAATTATTATTCATATCAAAACCCAGCGCGGGTCTTCCAACGTGGCGAAAAAACAATTGTAAAATAGCAACGCAAACATCACGGGCCAGGTCGTTTTATCCGACTCACAATGGTTCCTCTGCACAGGAAAATGGACAAAGAGTCCCACAAACGAAACATCTTTCATTACAGCTGCTACGGCGCAAAACGTGTGGTGAAAAAAGGTAGTGAACTCGGGAAGCGGAAAGAATTCACGTTCATCGAAAGTGACAGAATGCAACACAATGCAGCAAAAGGCTATTATATCGCTCATGTTTCTATCCTAGACTGCGTCCCAGACATAAATTATATATTGGGCTGGGTTTGGTATGGACGAGTCATTGGACATACAGTGCGTTTCAAAAGAATAGGACAGTGCAAAAGCGCGCCAAAATATGGATCTTTGCCTACCCTAGCCACCCCCTTCGTTATAACCCTCACAAATGCGTTTCAAAAGTATAGAACATCTCGATCTCGCGCATGATTATTTCCACAACACTGTGGCACTGTCAGTTCTCTTTTCGAGGTAGTAGGGCACAACTTCCGTAAGAATTTTTTCTTGACTACAAAGGTGCGAGTTCCCGATGGTGGTCTCCGTTATCCACTGTCGCGAGCCGGGGGAGCTCTTAATGGAGATCCGCAAACACCAAGCGGAGGGGGAGGTTTACTGGGCGAACAATGCTCCTACAGGCGCTGCTATAATGTGACATGGGAATCGGTGGCTTAGGAACCTGAGGATGATCGATGAGGTTCTCCAACCAGAACGTAGATCATGACTCAAGGGTGCTTGTCCATACTTATTACCTGCACAAATTATTAAAATAAATATAAACTGTACAGTTCTTTAAGGATACTGTAGCGCACGCAGGCGGAATTATGCACCACGTGCCTCAGTTAATAAATTGCGAGCCCTTCTTAGGAATATTACGCCATACAGCCACACCACCATATTTCCTTAGGAGCCAATTCACTACAAAACCTCTTTCCTTAATTGCACCACGTCCTCGAGGTGCATCTTTCCAATCCTAGATGCCTGGGGTGACTCCAATCGGTGTTGATGCAAGCGCAGTCCCCGGTGGTGTGACTTATTTTTTCTTTCAAGCGTTCCTTCATACTTCCATACTCCTGCGCGACGTACCGCCGCGGGCTCGTGTTTTCTCCCTTGCGGTGTCTGCGGGCCCTGTTCCTCCTGAGTCCAGTAGCGTCTCCTCCTTCTTGGCGTATCCCGTCGGTGCATCGGCTCCAGTCGGCGGCGCGAGCTCCCGCGCACCCGAGCGTGTTGTGAGCGGTGCAGGCGTTCGATCTCCGTGGCCGGAGCGTGCGTCAGTCCGGACTGGACACCAAATCTCTCAAGGCAATTGACGCTCCGATTTCTTCGCGGGTCCTCCTTAGAGAAACACCCGCTTCATTGCGTCCTTCGTTCCATCTCCGTGAAGGTGCATGGTCTCATAATCTTTTTGTCTCCACCCCCGTCGGCCTTCAATGGATATGAACTTACGCCCAGCCATGGTGCTCTCTACCTCGCCTGTCTCGAGTCGTCCTTCTTCTCCGTGCATTCCACGATGGCGCCTGAACACGGCTCCTTCTTTGGTCGGGCGTACAACTGCGGGCCGCTCTGCAAGTGGCGTCAGATCACTCTCCTAAGGTGCTACGACTGCGAGTCCTCGAATATGGCCCCTTAGTGGAGAGCCTTGTGACTCGCACGCATCGTCGGCTACCAGCCCCGTCTTAGGATATGGTTGCGCATCCTGAGGTCATAAAACCGCGTCCCGCCGCAGTGCCGAATTCTCCGGCAGTGATGGCCGCCGTGTCTCCTATGAAAGCGGACGAGATTGCTTCTGCCCCAGTAGCTTCGACTCCGGTGGTGCAATCCCTACTGCCGAGCGTTCCTGCGCCTGTTGGTCAGACTCGCCTGCGGAGCGTTCCTGCGCCTGTTGGTCAGACTCGCCTGCGGAGCGTTCCGGTTCTTGTACTGCCGTCACCTCCGGTGTCGCCGACTCTGTCCTTGGCTCTGCCGGCCTCCTTAGCTATGCCAGCAGAATCCCTTTCGGAGGCCCCCGTCCGTGCTGGTCCGCTGTCCGCGGCTCCTTCCGTCGCGGTTGTTACTCCATCAACGGAGGTGGCTGGTTCGGGTGCACTGTCGGGCAGAATATCCTCTGGGGCTCTGAGTGCTCCCTTCCAGGAGGTGAGGCAGGTGTGCCTGGTGATCTGCCGTCCTGCTTCGGCTTCTCCTGTAGAGGATCTGCGCGAGGCGCGTGATTGGGCTTTAGAAATCCAAAATACCTCGGCAGATCGAGCCTCGATGGCGGCCATCAAGGAAAGCCTGTCGGAGTTCTTCCAGAGCTAAGCGCTCATGGCAAAAGCGTGCCTCGAAGCGCAGTATACGACGCGATTCGGTGACCTATAGTTGATAGAACCCTGATGATAGGGATGAGTCCTAGGTAGGGGTGAAATAAAAAATCCTTCAGTTTGAGCAGAAGCTCCATGAACGGTAGTTCTAATATGACTGCGCCATGCCCACGGGCTCAGCGACACGAAGTATCACCGAGGGAGCATGCAAAAAGCGAGAAACGGCATCCTGGAGGAAAAAAAGAGAACTCCAGGTAGTAGATAGACTGCGGAGACGGAAAAAACTCCAGTTGGGTTCCCCCCTCTCCTTTCGTACACAGAAGCACCTATATGGAGAGGCGCTTCCGCACCAGATTGGCGTGGTATCGCCTGCGAAAGTTCTCCGGGATGTGTTCCGGAGGTTCTTACGTGTCTTGCTTTGAGGTATACCAATACCAGCGGACCCGGCGTAGTATTCCAGCAGGGGTTTGTCAGTGGGAGACGATATGGTCCACTGCGTAGAGGATGTCACCTTCAGGGGTCATGAAGGCGTCTGCGGCTTCCAGCAATGGTTCACCGAGAGCGGTGATTCGTTTCCCAGTATCCAGCGGTGTCGTCACTTTTGAGGTGGGCGGATGAGGAAGTTCTGCGTGTGGTCCCTGAAGTGAGACGGCGGGCATTCTTGAGAGGTTGGGCTCCGGGACTTTCGTCGCCCTGTCACGGAAGACGACTTCTCGGAGCCCATTTACCTCAATGGCAACAGTGTCCCTATAGGTGGACAGCACTTTTTATGGCTCTGAGGTAGTCGGCGCTAACTTGCGCGTGACGTTTGGCGGCTCGTCGGATGTTTTCCCGGTTGTTTCGAGGAAAACCTCGTCGCCTCCTTTCAGGTGAGGGCCTTCATTCACCTTTCGGTCAAAGTCCTGTTTGTATTTTCTCTGCGAGGCGTTGAGTCTCTTTTTTGTGAGGGAGAGTGCGTTATCATACCGCCTTAGGATGGAGCGTTTGGCTTGCGTCGATTTTGGTGCCTGGGGCCAATTTGCCGGGTGTGTCGTGGCACGTGCCACAATGACGGCATTTGGCGTAATGTGGAAAAGCACCAGGTTGAAAGTAGCTGTCCCCGTGGAGCAGTGCACCTGCAGGTTGTATGCATACGTGAGGGGGCCCACATTTGCGTCCCAATCCTTCTTGTGGTCCGCGACGTAGTGCTGCAGCCTCGAGGCGGTGGTCTTGTTGAACCTTTCCGCCTGGCCGTTGGTCTGGGGATGGTGAGCTGTTGTAAACAACTGTTTCATCCCCAGCATTCCGGAGACGGCACTGAAAAGCTTCGCCGCGAACTAGGGGCCATTGACCGTGAGGAGAAACAACAGTATCCCATAGGGGTAAACCGAATGCACCAGAAAGGCGTCGGCAGTCAGTGCTGCAGTGGTGCTCCGGAGGTAGATGAAACGCGTGATACATGAGAAATGATCAGTGACCACGAGGATAAATCGGTATCCTCGCTCCGTTTTGGGGATAGGGCCCAAGATGGCCAAGCCCACGAACTCCAAAGGTCCTGAAGGTGGGAACAGAGTGAGCGGCGTCCAGTGTTTCCGTATATACCCCCTAGCATCGGTGCAGGAGTAGCAATCCGCCGCAGTTTGGAAGGCGTCATTAGCCATGTTCGGCCCATGGAACTCCCTCGGAATGGTGAAATACATCCACTATTCACCCGGGTACCCGGCGAGGCGAGGATAGTGCGAGGGATACAGCACATTATGCCGTAGTTTCGTTGGGAGCACCTTCTGGAGAGCTCCATCCAGGGGAGTCCGTCGTACAAGTACGCCATCCCAGTCAACGTCGAATGACGATGTTAGACTCCCTACAGTGGCGAGGTACGCCTGGCAGTGCGCATCCGTACTCTGCTCCTTCAGGAACTCCGTTACGGTGATGGAGAGAACTTCTTTGTCGTCCTAAATAAGAGCGATCACCTCAGGGAGTCCACTATATCTTCCTCCAGTTTCACAGCATTCCAATCATTCTCCATCGGATTCCTTTTTCCCATCGGCGTCTTGGCTGACCAGACACGGGATGTTGTCCTCCAAAGGTGTTTTGTCTTTTCTCTCGATGGAGATTCGCAAAAGCGCGTCCGCTGCCCAGTATTTTATGCCAGGACGGTGGACGATGTCAAACTCGAACTCCAGAAGGCGTAGCCTCCACCTTTTCAAGCGACCGGAAACATCCGTCAAGAACAGTATACACTTCAATGATGTGTGTGTTGGATAAGGTGCCTATGCTGTCACTGACAACTAAATATTCCGGGGACCATGGGCTGTGTTTAATGTTGACTTTGTGTGGTACACGTGTGCAGCTGTGCTATTCGGCACGTTGTTCACTACCATATGGTTTCCAGGTGTACACATTGCATACTCAGCTTAATGTACACCAGATATGGTCTAGTGTAATGTGCCTCGTAATGGTAACTATACACACACATTGCTGTATGGACACGAGTGGTGGCGGAATACAGAAAGTGTAAGGTGGTTGAGTGAATTTGTGCATTGTCATGGTCTCGTGAGTGTACGGAACTGTCATGCCTTGTTGTGCCTTGCTGTCGTAAGCATTATTGAATTGTGGCTAGTACATTTATGTCATCTTACAATTTGATTGGTAGTATTGAGTGTCTCGCATTTTTAGTGTAATTTCTAATGCAACCTAGTCGGTGCGACTGAGCCACTATATAAGTCGTGGTCGAGGCACCTCCAAGTAAATCCAAGCCAGAGCCGGCGAACTTCCTTTGCATCCCCCCAACTTTCCCT
Source organism: Gracilaria vermiculophylla (assembly GCA_019155205.2). NCBI lineage: Eukaryota > Rhodophyta > Florideophyceae > Gracilariales > Gracilariaceae > Gracilaria > Gracilaria vermiculophylla. The sequence goes on along the minus strand of JAHNZQ020000010.1, from coordinate 717,762 downwards.
TGCCTCTCTGACCTCCAATAGTGTGGCCCGTCCTCAAGGTGAAACGCGCGCCTTCCAGTTACGGCTGTAAAAGCAAAACCGCCCACAAGATGGCAAGACATGCGCGCTCCGATGTGGAGTAGTTCCATTCTGTAGGTGTGAGGCTGCCACTCGAGTATCCAATGGGTTGAAGTCCACCTTCAGGTTACTCCTGTAGGAGGCCACATCCGACCTGGTATTTGCAGGCGTTAGTGTCGAGCACCATTGGGCCGTGCCGCTTTGGAAGTACCAAGATCGGCGGTTCTATTAGTCTCCTCTTCAAGGTGTTAAAGGCTTTAAACTCCTCGTCCGTCAAGATAGCCAATCTCGTCGGCTGGTCTTTCTTGAAGAGGCGATTTGACGGCGCCGCTATACGGTAGAAATTCGGTACAAACCTCCGGAGTACATTACACAACTCCAGGAAGGCGCGGAGCTCCGTCTGGTTTGTGGGAGGGTGAGCTTTCGTGATGGGCCCTGAGTTTTTGTGGAAACCTGTAGACGGCCCGAGAGCACAACGCGCCCCAAGTAATCCACCGAGCACTTGAAAAAGAAACATTTCTCCAGCTTCAAGGTGAGTCCATCATCTTTTTGGGAGTTTGAGCACGTGCTTCACATGAATGAAGTGCTCTTCCACGCTGCGGGAGTATATGATGACATCATCATTATACACAAAGGCGTACTGCCACTTCAAGTTTGACAGGATTATGTCCAACGCTCGTTGGAACGTAGCCGGTGCATTCTTCAATCCAAATGGCATCCCGAGGAGTCCGAAGATCCCGCAGTGCGAGGTGAACGTTGTCTTATCCTTATCGTAGTCGTCCATGTCAATCTGCTAGTAGCCGCTGTTGGCATCTAGCGTGGAGAAAACGGACGCATCGCCTAAGAAGTCGATACATCCATCCATACGGGATATCGGGTACGAATCACCTACAGTCACCTCGTTGAGGCGTCTACAGTCCACACAGAACCTCTAGAAGCCATCTTTCTTCTTCAAAAATACCACCGGGGAGGCCTATCCGGAATTGGAAGGCTCGATAACGCCCTTGTCCAGCATCCGGTGGACCTCATCGCGTTCGAAATTGCGCACATGGGGTCCAGCCCTCCTCGGGAATTGATCTACTGGTTTTGCATCAGATGGGAGCTGGATCCTGAGATTGGCCAGGCTAACCTGACCCAGGCAAGCAGACCACATGTCCCCAAAGATGGATAGCTTCTCCACTATCCTATGGCGATACCCTTCGAAATCTTCGCCAATTTGGAGCTTCTTCTACCAGGTGGCAGAATTATTTTACCCTGGAGCCGTTCAAGTCGCTTTAGCCTCCATATTAGCGATTGCATCGTGGTCCACGAGTTCTTTCACATGAAGAAGATGAGCAAGTCCCGCAGGGGAGGGTAGTGCCAGGCCGACACAGTTTCTTTCTGGAGCCGTAGCGGTGACTCCTCCAGGTTGGCGAGCACAACGCTGAAGGGAGTGTTCGGTATTATTTCCAGAACACCGTTCGACATCATGGAGTGCTGCTTCATCGTCAGGTGTGAACTCCCCTTTAGGAATGAAAAGCCAAATGCAGAGGTCTGCACCCAAACTTCGCCTGACTCCTCGGGGTATTTAGATGCTCTTCACCACGCGGAGCTTATTCGACTGCGTCTTCTTCGGAAGATTACCAACGTGATGCGCTTTGGCTTCCGGTCCTGGAGATGCGAACACGATACCTACAGGGGCGGCGTCGTGAAACATCACCTTCCGCAGGCGTGGGTAGATCGCACGTATATACTGATCCACAAAGGAAGTGCCCAATATGCATTGTTCGGCCAAGTTAGTCGCCACGAGGAACCACACGTTCACCTGTAAGGAGCCCAGCCGAAGAAAAAGTGGTATCGCAGCGAAAATGTTCAATGCTCGACGCGACTTATCGCGCACTGTAGGGAGCTTGCCAGTCCTCTTAGAACCGAGAGCAGACCGCGGGAACACGTCGGCGTGCACCAGGTTGGGGCTAGCTCCGGTGTCAAGAATAGCGCGCACAGTGATAGAGGAGAGCGGGGAACATCCTATCGAGGCTAACATATTGTAATTCGCAAGGCAGAGCGTGCAAACAGAATCCTTACAGATGTCGAATGGGTCCAACCGGATCGAGGGATCCGCGGATTCTGCGTCGATGGAGCAGATGGCTTCTCCCCCTTTCCTAAAGGCGACCTCCGTGGTGCTGGGGCTCGATGGTAAGGAGCGGCGCCGAGCCTTTACGCGTGACTCTGAGGGTTTTTCTGGTTGGAGATGGGCTGAGTTTCAGTCGGGGACGGCTTCTGTGGCTGTGCATTGCGATGTGACGTGTTCCCTTGAGGTGCAACTGGCTTTGACACCGGCACCTGCGGTGCGGGTGCAAGTGACAGTGGGACAGGCTCCATTTGCAATGGAGCACGGTGACCGTAATTTCCTTGAGGGGAGCAGCCATCAGGATACACTGTTTGATAACTTCCGCTCTCCGTTGGTGTGTCCTTCAGGTCCTGGAAGCTTTTTTCCCGTTCCTGCACGATGGCGGCCTTCATTGACGGGGTAAGAGTCGTACAGTTTACTGGCTCTCGAGATAAGCAAATCCTGTAACGCGGTGGGTATCCAAAATCGGACACTCCTGTAAGATCCTGCCGTGGCGTACGAAGTGGGGGACGAGGGTGTCCTCGTCCTAGACGGTGCTCCCTGAGATGAGGCGTATGTGAGGGAAATGACCTCTTGCTCTTTTACGAGCGTGAGCTCGTCGAACTCCTCCGAGGTGCTGGAGTCTAACGACAGGGCGGATGCCGGACGGGTCCTTGAGGCCGCCGGTTTGTCCAAAAGTGGAGTATGTCTACAGCGAGCGGCACGGTGGGTATCTCCATAGGATTCCGTGAAACGCGCTAGCTCCGTATAGGTGGTCTTTGAGTGCGTTTTCAGGTGATTACGCACCCTCGCGTGGATCGAGGGAAAGAGTCTTTCGACAAACAAGGACTTCACCCGCCGTTTGAAGTACACGTTCCCACACCGTACGGCCTTCGTCTACAACTTCTGTCAGAAATCCGTCTCGGTCACTCCCGTGTTCTGCCTATAGGAGGTGACTTCAGCATCAGCATCGGCTATCACCTCGTCCGTGGCGTAACTTTTGAGGAGATAGTTCACCACCTCTGGGTACGTTGTCAAGATCCCCGTTTCAGGGTCATCCATAATGGTGCTCTCCCACGTGAGGCGCGGCTGCAACAGCGAGTGCGCTTGGTCTGTGAGGTAGAACTGAAAGCACCATACGGCGGCACCTTCATGGACACCATTGGTATTACACGTTGTGAATGGAAGCATGTGAGAAAATTCAACACCGAGATGGGGTCTTTGCCTGAGAAGGAGTGCTTCTTTATTTGAGTATCCATGCGTCGCTGCATCTTCGTGAGTCGTTTAGCGACCCACGCGTCGTAAAGAGTGGAGCGCTCATTCAACCTGTAGGTGTCATAATCCACCACTTTGGCTGAGAGGTGGGAAAGCGGGACGACCTTCCTGACCCTTCTGCGTTTTTCCTTGGGAGGTATACTGTCCTTCGAGCTGGAGCTGTTTACGGATTCCGAGTCTGAGCTTCTCTCCGATTCGGTGTCTCGCTTTCTTCTTTTCTCCCTCCGTTTCTTTCGGCGTTTTTCCTTTAGGTGGTCTGGGTTACTGACGATACCCCCGTTATTTTGATCCATCCGAGGAGTATCCTGTCCTTCTCTCTTTGGGTGAATTCCTTCGCAACTGGTGTCCTGTCCTCCTCCGTAAGAAATGAGGTTCAGACGGTGCGTAACAAGATTCCTGAGGTGGTCCCGTTTCCCTATGGCAGTATCCTTTCCTCCTCTGGCGCAGGGGGGGGCAGTATCCTGTCCTTCTCTGCCCGGGGTCACCTTAGGTATTGATAGAGGGAACCTCTCCTGTACGGAAGAATGAATTTGAAGCGCCGCTACGCGGAGAAGCTGCGCGGTTTGGGAACGAACCTCCGCGCGGGTAACATCTGAGATCACCTCTAGGAAGGGGTCGGAATCCAGCAAAGCATCCACAGCACGATGAGCGCTCTCCATTTCGATTACCTCCACAAGGGCGTGGCGGCGCGCTCCGAAGTGGGCTTCAACACCTTCAGGCACTCTTTCGATCAGCTCTTGTGAGAGCCAATCCGTAAGGTGCGGATCCAGCGACTCTAGGAGGGAGTTAGCCTCCGGTTGTTTCCGTCTCTGCAGCTCCTGAGGTGGCGGTTGCGATGCCATGTGCGGTTCTTCAACCTCCACATCGGCGTTCTCCAGAGTTGTCGTGGGGGATTCCGCTTGCCTCCGATCATGCATTCTCCTAAGGCGATTCCTGAAACGCTCCACAGAGGAGCTAGGATTCCGAAGAAGACTTTCAGGGTCCTCCAGTCTGGCAGCCATCTCCTGGGCAGCATTGCGCGTGCTGCGCCCACCGGTGGAGTCGGTTGCTTGAGGATCCTATAGGGGGGTTTCCATTGGGGTTTCTGAGGGATCCATAGAGAAGCAGGTCGGGGGTGATTTTCTTCCACTTCCGAATCACCTTAAGGGAGAATTTCGCTGTTGTAGTCCGATCGCTGCAAACTAGAAACACTGTTCTGCTGCCACTTTTGCAACTCCTTTCGGAACTGACCTTCTAAGTCGGGAGACCAGTTGTGGTACTGTCAGTTCTTCTTTCGATGCAGTAGAGCACAACTTCCGTTAGGAGTTTTTGTTGACTCCAAAGATGCATGTTCCTATAGATGGGCTACGGTATCCGCTGTCACGAGCCGGGGGAATTTTCAAGGGGACCCGCAAACACCAAGCGGAGGGGGAGGTTCCCTGGGCGGACTATGCTCCTACAGGCGCTGCTTTGATGCGACCTGGTGATTGGCGGCTTAGAAACCTGAGGATGATCGACGAGAGTCTCCAACCGAAAAAGTAGATGTAGACTATAGGGTGCCGGTCTTTACTTCCCCAGCGGTGGATCTCAACCGGCAGATTAAGTATCAAGCCGGGAGCTCGCCTCGGCAGGTCTCACTACTGTAGTAATTACCTGCATAAATTAACTAAAATAAATATAGATTCTACCGTCTCTTAAGAATACTGTGGTGCACGTTGGCGGAATTATGCACCACGTGGCTCAGTTAATAAAATAAGAGCCCTCCATAGGAATATCACGCCATAAAGCCACACCACCATATTTCCTTAGGAGCCACTTTACTACAAACACGTTGTTTTCTTTCCTCAGAAAGACATAAGCTTTTCTAAATTAAAAGCTTTAACACAATACTTCAAACAGTACTTTAGATCTCTACCTTTTGTTCTTAGTTTTATACAAATTTTCTAAATATTTACTGTAATATAAACATTTAAGTTTTATTGATAGCTTAATAATGATGAGCTACAGCAATAAGCAAAATGTTTTCCAAGAAAATTATCCTATTAACGTATTTCGCGAGAAAACTCCCATGAAAAGAAGGATAAGTCTACAAAAAATGAATAAAAAGGTAATGAAGAACGCTTAAGAATTCTTTCGGTTTATAAAACTGCACAAAATGTCCTTCTGGAAGCTGCATATAAATATACTATGGTGCAACAGTGTGCGATAATTATTGAAAAAAAAGACAGCTGCGAAAAGAATGTATTTTAAACATACTAAGGCTTTGATTAAGATGAACAAATGTGTTTCAAATATTGCTACCAAAAGCCAAAATGATTAAACAATATTTGAAAATAGAAAAGTTCAACTAGAGCTTATATTATGCTATGCACTAGATTGGCGATGAAAAAAAACTACATATACAGCCTTTTGAGTAAGTATTGTAGACTCGAAAAGGCTTACAAATGCTTTCACACAACGTTTTATCATACTTTACATATCTGATCAGAAAGGTGCACTTCGTTCTCACTAAGATAGCGCCGCCGTTTGATAGTGGTCAATAGTAATGAAAAACCTTCTTCGCTCGATACAAATTAATGCCACGCAGTTACTTACGCGTTAGGTTCACTTACCCCCTTCTGAAACGCAATAAGATGTACTCGTTAGAATGATTTATGGCCATTCTAGGCCATTCTAAACAGGTTTTCATTAAATCAAAAGCATTGGGAAACGCGCGAGAACTGTGAATATTTATACTATGGTACGTTGGAGAAACGCGATGCAAAAAGCGTTAAAATAGTACTATTTAGTACACAAAAGCGAAAATAAAGTACTGAAGAAGGCAAAATGAAGTTTGAAGGTGAAATGTCCTATGATGTTTTAAACTGTTTTTTATCTTGAAGTTTTTTGAAAACTGATTTTGGTAGCACATTTACAGTACAATCTGTTTCAAAATCATATCACGTTGGTGTCAAAGTAAAAAAATGGTGCTTTCGCTAATGTACGGCTACAGTATTGAGTTTCAAAATAAATTCAAGTCCAAAATCCGTTTTAAAAACATAACATCTATATCAACTTTAAGTCTCCTTTGGCGACTCAGTAGCTAAGTTTTCCATCTTTTTGTTGAATAACGCTAATAAATCGTTTAGGCATTGATTTGATGTCGCCATTAAATGTCGAAACTGAAATATTGTCCCAGCAATTCTTAATACAGTTTTTTAAATCAAAAACTGTGCTTGTTTCCCTGCCATGGCCATGAACCGTTTTTGATAATAGAACCAGTACATTTTCAATGGAATTCAAACCCGGTGAGCGTGCTGGTCATTCCATGACCTGAATATTTGCTTCTTGCAGCCAGTCTCACATCAATTTAGATTTATGTACCGGGGCTTTTTCTTGTTGAAAACCAAAACTTTCTCCGTGCAAAAAAATATCCAAAATGCAGCACGTATCTATAAAGAACTTCTTAATAGCATGCAGATTCCATATTTCTACCAATAAAGACAATTTCTGTTTTTCCATATTTTAATATACGAGCCCATACCAGTACAAAACTGCCCCCAAAATGTCTTTTACATAATTGTGAACGTTCGTTCCTGAGATAATTCTAGTAATACGTAAAACAATATAGACCATCCAAGTTAAATGTTTTTAATCAGAAAATATGACTGTGTTCCATTGATTTTCCAGTGCACCATGTTTGCTCAACAAGAAATTAGTTAATGATTATGATAATCTTATAAAAGGAGCTTTTTCTCAACCCATTATACTTGAACAAATTTATTTATTAATGTCCCTCCATATTGTTGATTTACATACGTTGAGGTTTACGTTCCTAACAATATTCTTGCGCGAAACTTTTCCTCGACTCAGTTACCGTATTATACAGAGCTTGTTTGTGCAAGACTGAGAAGTTATGGACGCCCTGTAAATTCTTTTTCTCCATAACCTGCTGGGTTTTTAAGAAAACGAAGAGTTGGGCCAGGATGACGCTTCAAAAGTCGGCCACGTTTTGCATATGATTTCCGATAGATTTCAATTGTACAATTTCAAGCTGTCCAAAACGCGGAAGAGGTGATCCTCGAGCCATATTGACGGATGTTGATGATGTAGTTTTAGTCTTATAAAACGGTTTATAATTACAGTGCGTTTCAAAACTATAGGACAGTGCAAAAGAGCCCGAAGAAATAGATGTTTGCCTATTGTAGCCACCTCTTTTCGTTAAAAATCTCAAAAACGCGTTTCAAAAGTATAGGACATTTCCAACTCGCACGTAATTATTTCCACATCATGTTGTTTTCTTTCCTCAAAAAGGCAAATTATCTTATGAAATAAAAGGTTACAGTACAGTATTTCAAATAGTACCTTAGATCTAGGCCATTAATCTCATTTCTATACCATTTTCTTCAATAATTACTATAATATAAACATAAAATTTTATTGATAGCTTAATAGTGCTCAGCTAAAACAACGAGCATGAAATTATGCAAAACTAGTATCGTGACAATGTTTTTGGTTTTAAGAAACCGATGAATGGATCGAATTGTTTACAAACAATGAATAAAAAGGTAATAAAAAACGCTTTAAAGTTCTTTCGGTTTACAAAACTGAACAAATATTCCTTTTGAAAGCTTCAACTAAACAAATAATGGTGACACAGTATGCAATGAGCACTGAAAAAAAGTCGGCTGCAAAAAGAATGTATTTAAAAATGAGTGAGACACTGATTAACATGAAAAACAGTGTATTACATATTACTATCATCAGCAACAAAGATCAAATAAAATTTGAACATAAAATGTTTTATTAGAGCTTATATTGTGCTTTGTACTGGATTTTCGATGAAAAAATTACATATAAAGCCTTCTCAGTGAGCATTACAGACTTTAAAAGGCTTTTAAATGCTTGAACACAACGTTTTATAGAATTTTCCATACCTTACCAGAAATGTAAAATGATTTCTTACCAAAATAACGCCGCCGTTTAGAAGTCTATAGCAATGAAAAACGTTCTTTGCTTGCTATGAACAAATGCCACGCAGCTACACACGCGTTATGTTTATTTCAACTCTCTTGAAAACGAATAATCTGTACTCGTTAGAATGATTTATGGGCATTACAGGCCATTCTGAACAGGTTTTGATTAAAAGAAAAGTATTAGAAATAGCGCGAAAACTGTGAATATTTTAAGTATGGGATATTAGAAAATCTCGATTCTATAGCGTTGAATTAGTATTATTTGGTACACAAAAGCGAAAATCATCTACTGAAGAAGGCAAAATGAAGGTTGAAAGTGAAGTGTCCTATGATTTTGAAACGGTTTTTTACTTGAAGTTTTTTGAAAACTGAATTTGGTACGTTAGCACTACAGTACTAAAAACGATGATTTGCATCAAAATGGCAGGTGTCCTATACTTTTGAAACAGACTTTATATGTTCTGCATAAGGCGCACTACAGTACAACTTTGGCGCGTTTTTTTGGCGTGATACGATTTTGAAACGCACTGTACTAAAAACGATGCTTTGCATCAAAATGCCAGATGACCAATACTTTTGTAACAGACTTTATATTCGGCAATACGCCCCAAAAACGTAAGCAACAGGAATACTTTGGTGATTACTGGGCTTGTGCTTTTGTTCGCGTGCAGGGCGGCAAGCCGCTGGCGCAGTCATACTATCCGGTCTTTAGGAATGATATGAACCACTTTTCTAAAAATGAATGTATGGCAACCAACGATGAGCCAGGCATTTGCGCACGAGAACCATGCAAAGTCAAAGGACGATATCAAAAACCAGTACCATTCAAATACGGAGCAAAGCCCGCATCACTTACTCTAGCAAACTTCTATTTCCAGTACTCCGTCGTCGTGCTTTCCAAGCGTTTCTATTCGTGCACGAATTGCAATTGGCTACATAACAGACTGGACAAGTGCACGCGTGAAGGGGGGTTGTAACCATTTGCGTCAAAATACATATCATGTGGTACAGAAACCGATTTATTAGCATTTCGTCTTTTATTCTCTGCGCATCTGGTTTTGGTAGCAATGGATAGTTCGGTGTCGGAGAAATTGTTTGAGCATATGTTCTTTACAAGGTTGAGTGCAGTATTTCTGCTCTTAGGTGTGGTATAACTACACTATAAGATGACCGCATAAGGTTCTGTGTTGCTCATAGAACGAGTCATATATCAGTTCAAAATGATTGCATACTATATAGGAATACATATATTTCTCAATTTCGAGAGTTCTTGCCCAACTGCCTGCTGAACTGAAAAGATGGCGCAGTTGTTCTCAAATTTTGATGGATACAAAAGTTGTGTGGTAATTTGACGAGTAAAAACCTTGATGAAACCAAATTGTCGATTACATAAGGTTTAGTTCATTGCTTCAAACTGAAACGCGAGAGTGAGTAATGGGCAGTAAAAAGGTTGGAGATGTATATGATTTGGTAAAAAACCTGGAAGCGTCGTAAAGCTTTTGAAATAAAATAACGCGTTTGTACCACCTGAAGATCTAGTTCTGGTAACTTGTTAGTTTTCGAAGCACAGGCTTCTTCAGAAATCATTCTACCAATTTGTTCTCCCACGCCACTCGATGTGAAATGTTGAAATGCTGTTTGGATATCAAAGTCTTCACAACGGACACCAGAATTTTAATAATACTTTGTAGTGTTAAATTCGCAAAACAGAAGCTATGTTTTGCTAGAAATTAGTTTGGAAGTTACAATTTACATATCTACACACATAAACTATACGAACAGACAGCAAGTTTTCCCAATATAAAGATTTGAAATCATCGGTATGTTTTAGAAGACGAACTTTACCGGTTCGTAGAATAACCGCACATTGAAAGAAACATCTCAATTGGTAGTATCATTGTCAACTTTCGGATTTTCATTAACCGCCTGATTTGATGCTGATTCTTGAAGCATTTTGTTAAATCGCACACATGCATGCTATGAAGCATGCATGTGTGCGATTCAACTTGCGTCCTCGCGGAACGTTTCAAAACGGATCTATGCTCTTCAAACTTGTAGGACGCTTTCGAGATCGAAAAAGCAATAAAAATACTCTATTTAACTCAAGAACAAAATAAACGCCATGAGAATTGCTGTGATGATATGTAAATAAGGTAAGAGCCTACGCATATATGCCAGTCGCGATAGATCCAAAACAAATTTGATTGAAACACAGCACGGCACGAAAGTAAAAACACAATAACAATCAAATCTAGAATCCAAAGTTGTATGTACAAGAGGCGACAAATCAAAGTCGTCAAGAAACAGACATTTCAGAAGTGCACGTCAATGCGTTCCTGCGACCATGGACCATCATTTGACGAACCTAACATCGGCCGTGATCCATTCATTGTTTGCTTTGGCTGCAAAGCGAACATACCGCCCGATGGGAATGTTGTACAACCACGTGCCTCGGTTCTTCCCTTCCATGAAGAAAGGAGCATAGTAATCGATATTCACTCTCTTATTGTCCACGTAGAACTCTACGGAAGTTACTCCAGATCCTTGCCTTGGAATCGCCTGCACCCCAATTCGCTGGTACATTCCAATGTTGATATCTGTTCCGGATATCAATTCCCTGGTTGCCGATCCATCCGTCCACAGAAGTAGCTGTGTGATATATCGGCGAGGTTTTGGAGTCGGAGACGGCGACGGGGCTTCGATACCGACGTTTGCTCTTCGCGCGCGAGTTGACGGACGAATTTTGATATCAGCACATTGAATGTATTCTTCTGGGAACTTGTACCCGCCACATGGGGGCTTGTCGCGAGACACGCCGCCTCGAGCGCCGCCCTGCCCGCCGCAGGTGCCCCAGTGCGGTCGATCGGGACCGTCAAAATAGTCTAAAACTCCCGGCGGATTGCATGTGTTCGCCGCGACCCAGTACCATTGCAAAACACAATGCTCGCAGTAGAAATGGTTGGGAAGTTGAAAGGTGGTATAGTAGGGACGGTAGTCATCATAGCGAGCGCCTGAGCGACATGGAAGATACCAGCGGCCCGGATAACGTTTGTCCATGGGGCCACAATGAGAGCTCCGTCCACTGTCACACTCGGGATGGTGCGCTCGTTTGAGCTGGACACAAGCTCCTTTGAGGAAACACTGAGAACTGATCTCCCCTCCGCATTTGGCCACGTCGCAGACATGCATCTCAATGAAGCCGTTGTGGTGGGTGACGATGGACATGCCGACGCCCAGCACATCACCTTCTGAGTATGTGGCTACGATCCGGGCACCGTAGTAGTACTTGCCGCCGCGAAGGTGGTGTTGAGGCCCGCCGAGACCGTCGCCGCATACGCCGGCTCTCCAGCGAAAGGCGGGGTCGTATGGATTGTACGGGGTCCAACCGGTCGGACCAGCGGCGTGAATCTGACTTTGCAGAGCACTGCCCGGAGAGGATGCTTTGTCTCCCGCGGGGAAATGCAGCCAATAATCCTTGGGGGCTCGTTCGTCGATGGAATACGGCATGTTTGGAAAGCGGGCTAGAGCGCCTCTTTGATTCGGGTGGTTCATGGAACCATGAGCGGAGATGAGTACATAGAGGGAGGAAAGAAGAGCGAGAAATGACAAGAGGCGGCACATGTTACGTTGAGAAGCGGAGTAGGAGAGAAGGTAGGTGCGTGTGGTGCGGGCCGGAGGCGCGTGTAGAAGATGGAGTTCATGTGGGCTGAAATAGGGGACGACAGCGATGGACGTGGATGCATTTGTGACGGAGACTGAGGTGAGCGGAGCAAAAAGAGGCTTGGTTACGTGGCGTGGCGACGGAAAAACTGCACAGGCGTGCACGGGTCTTGCGACGGGAGCATAGCGACGCGTGGCCGGCGAAGCTGGGGCGGGCGCGATATGAGGGGTCACATGGAAACGACAGCGCGGGAGGGGGGCGCGCGAACACGTCAACGCGCGGCGGTCGCCAGCACGCAGTGGAAGCGATGGATGCGCGCGGCAGGAGCACGCGGCACGCGGCGCAGCGCGAGCGCGCGCGGCGGCGTCGAGCAGCAGCGGCGCGTGGCGATGATGCGCGCCACGTGGGCGGCGTGGCGCACGTGCGGGCGCGCACGTTGCGAAACAGCCAATTGGCGGCGTTGCGCGCCGCGCGCGCGCCGCTGCTCGCGCCACGTGGTCGTGGCGCCGGCGCGCGCGACGGCGCGGCCGTGCGCCACGTTGAGCGCGCTTCGCACGCCGCCCCTGCGTTGTCTGCTGCCTCGCGACCGCCGCTGCATGCCGAGCGCCTCCAGCCGTCAATCCCCCTCCCCCGTCAAACTGCCCTCACTCTCATGCGCAGTTCAGCCTACACCCCCCCCTTCTCTTCACCTCGCACCATATCCCTCTGCAACGCCCAGCACACGCAAGCCACATTACATATGCACCCCACAAACTTTTCGCTCACATCCGCGCCCTGCTTGTCGTCCCAAATAAGGCACAGACAGCCGGTGGCCGCAGACAAACATCCTGTCGGTCCATCAAAGTTGCTAGTTCAACCCTACAATGCAACTCTGCACCACTTGGAGTACACAACAAGTGCAAGCAAGTACCTTATCACTCGTTTCGCCCCAATCTCTAGTCATGCTAATGCTGCACTGCATCAACTTCACTACAACAAATTTGCTGCGATACATTGCTTGACCCCCGCAGCCAGCATTTGTTCAACCACAGTCTCCGAAATCATGTGCACACAAATGAACTCAAAGTGCCGTTAAGGGTTACCACCCGAGGTTTCGCTGAAACGTCAAGTATGGTTCATCAGTGCAGTACCATTTTGACAAGCGATCATGCCAATGCAATTATTTTCAAAAGTCAAATTGGCCAAATATATAACACATCGACGGGTGAAATCGGTCTGCGACCATTGACGCCATTGGCGCCGTGCCGCCATCAACTGAATGTTTCTTCGCTGCTTCTGCAAAACGCACAAACCCTGCCCATTTTACGAAAGCACTTGGTAACTCTCCTTCATGTTTTTGTCAAAACGTCTGTGCGCTCATTCATGTCATTTCTTCCGTGTACCGTAGGAAACAACATTTCCGGTCACCAGACATTCTGCAGTTTTCTCGCAACTTGCTTGCTTTTCCAAAGCAAACATCTTCCATGAAAGATATGTGCTTGTTCTAACCTGAAAACCCAAGATTTTGGCGCCAAAACATATACCTTATGAAGGAACGCCCAATGTTTATTGGTAAATAAGTAGAACCTGATTCGAGTACACAGCTGCCAATCATGCATCGAGCCTTGACAGACATTTCCGCATTCTTATCACACTCAAAACACTTTTATTTTATTTTTCTATCACTGTTGCCTAATCAGATGAAAAAACACACAATCTATTTTGGGATTGTAATTGTAAACTGACAAAAAATCGTTTTAGAAATACCTTAAAGAAAGTGGTGGTTTTGCGTAAAAATGAAAAAAATGTGAAAACTTGGACAACCCTGCCAGATGAATACAATTCATTCGAATCACCAATTATCAACCACAATTTTGTAAGGAACAATGTACTTCAACAGATGCAATATGTTTGTTTCACAGCTCAAAGCTCTCCTCAGCGCCAGGTAAAACCCGGTCAAACATTGAAATAATGTGTTGCACTGCTTACCCTTGTAACGTAGGTACAACTTTACGTCATCTTTCTGCAGTTGTTTTTTAAAACATTAAAGTCTTGAAATGGTTTCCCTGCGGAACAGTCGAGCTCCAAAATATGCATTTCTGAACACATCGGTGGTTTGTCCCAAATGTTGACAAATTGAAAGACACGTGTGTTTTCATGTCCAAGTCGGCTGCAACAAGCAGGCAGCCGTTTCTACCCCCCCCCCCCCCCACACTGTGCATCGTTCAACCGACCACGCGCGCTAGTCCAACAGCGTGCATCATTTGCCGTGTTTAGCGCTTTTCTGCGCGTTCT
>JAHNZQ020000010.1:685922-703372 GCA_019155205.2 Gracilaria vermiculophylla | reverse complement strand
GGCCACGAGTTCGAAGCCCGTGACGCCTTCTACATCGGGTTCGTCGTCGTCGGGCTCGCCATCGCCATCCTGGCGATCAGTGAGCTGTGGTTCAAGCGTCGAGACACCGCGCAGCCCGCCGGAATGATCATGTTCGTCGTGGGTGTGGGACTCGGGGTCGGCAGCCTCTTCGCGCTCCACGCGACCGATGGCGTCGGTGCGAACGCCGCCATCATCGTCGTCATGGCCATCGGTGGTTTCCTCGGCCTCTTCGGATGGGCCACCTGGCGTTTCGAGCCATCGGTCGACCGCGGTGCGCTGCTGATCGATGCGCAGATGCGACAGCGTCTCGGTCTCGGCATGGGCGCGATGATCCTCAGTTTCATCGTCGCCATCGCGATCGACTCGTCGTCGACACATCAGATCTTCTTCCCGTTCACGACCCAGGGTGTGCGTGTCATCTTGTACCTCGTCCTCGCCGGCATCGGACTCGGCCTGATCGCCATGGCCTCGCAGGCGGCGCTGTCGGTGAACGCCGCCACGAAGTTCGTCGCCACGTCGGTGCTGGCCCTCGCGATCGGCATCGTGGCGTTTACGATCTTCGCCGATTCGTCGTCCGCCAAGTTCCGCGGCTCGCTCTTCTCCGTGGTGCTCGCAGCGGCGATCCTGGTCTTCATCTGGGCGGTACTCACGTTCCGGTTCGAGGAGCGACGAGTCGGGTCCGCACGAGCTGACCGCCTCGGCACGCGACTGTTGGCGCTCGGTTCGGTGTGTCTGATCGTCGGTGTCGGCTTCCGCATGATGTTCATCACCGCAGAGGAGTTGGCCGCAGGCGTACCGCCGGCGAAGACGTCGGTTCGACTCCTCTGGTTCGTCCTGTTCACGATCCTGATGATGTGGGTCCTGGCTCGGACTCGCTTCGGGAGTTGGACCTTCGCCGTCGGCGGCAACAAGCAGGCAGCCGTTTCTCCCCCCCCCCCCCCCCACACTGTGCATCGTTCAACCGACCACGCGCGCTAGTCCAACAGCGTGCATCATTTGCCGTGTTTAGCGCTTTTCTGCGCGTTCTTTGCCTACGTCAACTGTGTTAGTTGTTTCGCCTTCACCGTCTTCGCGATGGATAAATCACCAGTGACGGTCTCTGTCAAATGGAACAAACAGACCTTCCCAGAAGTCCAGATCGATACCGAGGAACCTCCGCAGGTTTTCAAATCCCAGCTCTGGACCTTAACCGGCGTGCCTCCCGATCGCCAAACCGTTCTGGGCTTCAAGGGGGGAAAGCTCAAAGATGATGCTGACTGGACCAATGTAGGCCTGAAACCGCGCATGAAACTCATTTTGCTTGGCACGCCGGATGAATCCCGTTTGGCCCCCCCTCCCGAACTTCCAAACGTGCACGACGATCTCGATGCTGATCCTGCAAACCAAAACTACGAGCCGCTAGTCGTTGGACCGCCGGGCCTGGCCAATCTTGGTAACACATGTTATATGAATGCCACCATTCAGTGCCTGAATGCCATTCCGCCCTTGGTGAACTCTGTCACTTCTTATTCAGGTCGTACTGATGCAATGAACCCCGCCGAGAAGCTTACCGCTGGGCTACGTGACGTCTTCTCTCGTCTCAAGTCTAACGACACTCCCAGTGTGAATCCTCTTTCATTTTTGGCCGTTTTACGACAAGTGAATCCACAATTTGCAGAGCGCAGTAACAGAGGGTTTTTCATGCAACAAGACGCCGAGGAATGCTGGGGGGAAATTCTCTCACAATTATCGTCATCTCTCAAAGTCGGCGACTCACAGAATCAAATTGATAACCTTCTTGCCATCAAAATGCGTGGTGAAGACAAATGCGATGAATCCGACGAGCACATTGAGAGACTGGAAACTGTGCGCACCCTTAAATGTCATATTTCAAAGAATGTGAGTCATCTCGCGCAGGGTATCAAGGAGGGATTGGAGGAAAAGATCGAAAAACGGAGTGAAGCCTTGCAAAGATCTGTGTTGTGGACACGAAAGAATCGCATTGACAGTTTACCTCCTTTTCTCGTAGTCCAATTCGTCAGATTCTTTTGGAAGCCTACCGAACGCGTAAAGGCAAAGATTCTACGAAATGTATCATTTCCGATAGTTCTTGACGTCTACGACTATTGCACTTCTGAGCTTCAACAGAAACTTAATGTCAAGCGCGATGAGCTTCTCACGAGCCAGTCCCAGTCTGGAACCAGCGAAACGGGCGCATCTTCTGAGGCTGCGAATGAAGAAGTCACCCCCGAAACCGGCAACTATGAACTATGTGCGGTATTAACTCATCAAGGCCGGGCAGCTGACGCCGGTCACTACGTAGCCTGGGTGAAGGACGCAGGGTCAAAATGGTATAAGTTTGATGATGATAAAGTCTCAGTGCAAACCGAGGAAGACGTCAAGAAGCTTTCTGGTGGAGGCGATTGGCACATGGCGTACATGTGTTTGTACAGAGCAAAGAATATTGCGCCGTAACTCCCGCTTCCAATAAACTAAACACCTTTTTTGGCTACGAATCTAACCACAGGACGTCCGTCTTCCAGAGTACATTCTTCGTCTCTTAAAACTGTGAAATTCCGTGCCTCACTGAACACCTCTCGAAGCTCTCCACGGCGCAGCATTTGAGAAGCTTTGACAGGGGAACCAAAGCGCTCACAACCGTGGAGAAAATGTTCGTAAATCACTAGACCGCCAGGTTGCACACCCTCGTGGAGAAGTTCTAAAACCCCTCGACGTAAGAAACGAACGACAAGCAGCAAACCAGCGGCCTTTGTTCGCAAGAAATCTCTATCATCAGCGAAGTTTGCCCCGAAAGTACGAAGTTCGGTTTCGACTTTTCCGAGGGGGCAAGGATGTGGCAGGAGCGGGTGGTACTGTTTTCTGCTAAAAAGCCTTGTAGCTTTATCTGTAAGTTTGGGATCTCGATCAACTGCTGTCACAGAAAACCCAGCATAGGCCAAAAAAGCTGCATCGCGCCCGCTTCCACAACCAACATCAAGTGCTGTCCGTAACGAATGCGCATGGAGTCGCGGGAGCTCTTCGACCAAAATTGTCGCTGGAGACCACAGTGCTCTGCTCAGGCCCTGGACGAGAGTGAGGCCAGTCACATCCTTCTCGTTCAGTTGAATCGGGCAAGGATAACCTTTTCGTTCCAGTTGCTTTGACACTTGGAAGCAGTCTTCAGGGTCACCAACAATTGCGAACTGAGGCTGGCCGCTGGCTGCTGGAAGCTCATTCAATCTAGAACATATTTTTTCACCTTTGGAGAAAGGAAAATTTGAAGCATAAGGCACGTGCTCTCGCTCGAAATCCAGCTCACTGCGAATATCAATAACGGGAGGTTTCCTCTCAATCGGGAGCACAGCAAAAGCAGATAACCATTGTGACTTACTCAGCGTAGAAACTTTAGGATTGTGGGAGTTCCGAACTCCCATGAAGTATATGCAAAGGAGGCTGATTAAACTCGCCTGTTGATGACTACTTTATGGCCGGTGCAAAGCGTTTGACACAGACTTCGAAAAAAAAACTTGTAAAGTATAAAATGCTGGGAACTGGGTGGGTTTTACCTTCAAGTCTCTCCAAAAAGGCGAAGTCGGTAGACGATGGTTTTTTTGTTTGTTTCGACTGTGATCTGTTAACGAACTAATGAGACAGTTGAGGAGGAACGATGCTATCAGAGGTTTCTAAACTGGAACAACAGGTGCCCGAAGAGGACCTTACAGCACATTGAGGGTTTCAACTGTTTTAGCGGTGCAGAAATTCTGCAGAAAGTTCAGACATTTTGTGTATTTTGATGGAATTGCGAAATCATTTCGTATCGGGTCGTGAGTGCTGCTCGGAAACGACATAAGTGGGATCGATGCTGTGGCAGGGCGAAGACCCTGAAACATACGAAGAGTAGTACCCTTCGTACATGCTTATCGCCTCGTGATGGGAGAAGGTATCGCGGTTTCCTACGCCAGATAATTACAAGACGTTGCTACTGCCAGACGAACTGTCAGGTGCGGATCGTCCTGAACCATCTAGAAGGGATTTCCTTGCCGCAGAGATTTCCGAGAGAGATACTTTGAAGTGCCCCACGCCCATGATCAAATTTAGCGGTCATCATTGTTTCCCAGGTCAGCCAGCTATGACAAAATGAAATTCGGAGCATACTACACGTCTCAGCGAAGCGATTCTTCGTCCATGTACAAACTGAGGCTACTTTCTCCGTAAGGCAAGCTTCGTTATCCCCACACGCCAATTGAAGAAATTCTTTTGTCCGCTGAAACGTGAGACAGTTTGAAATCTGTGGGCCCCGCTGAGAAAATTGTAGTTGGTTGCTGACCTGCACCCTGTTGTGAAGTTGTGCGAATGGCCTTCATTTGCTCCACGTATCTCCCTTTTTCACTTCGTCCCTTTCGTATTCAGAGGGATTGCAGGCGCCCGACAACAATGAGTGCCAGCCAAACGCCGAAGAACAAGGTGCTTGCAGATGTAACGAAGTATACGGTTTCTGCTGCCGTAGGTAGTTTGGTTCTATACAACCACGACGCACCAACCATACTTTACGTCATGGCTGCCGTAGTCAATTCAGCTATTGGCAAGATATTAAAGTTGGTGATAAAGCAACCTCGGCCTGATGGAGCTCAAAAGGGGGACCCAGGCATGCCGTCGTCTCACGCGACGTCTTTGTCGTTCTTATCGTTAGCATTCCTCGGCTATATTGCTTCTAACGCCGACTCTGTGGCAAAAACTGTGGGCGCTGGCGTTGTGGTGGTGATGTCGGTCTGGGCATCCTACTGGAGAGTTTCTGCTGGATACCACACGGTACCACAAGTCATAGCTGGTTGGATAGTCGGTTCGGTCAATGCAGCGGTTTACATTGCTTTGCTTCCCTGGATGATTCCTCGTCTGAAGCTGTTGATGAAAGGAAAGGCTTTGTTGATCACAGCCGTGCTGCTGGTGGTAAGTGCTTGCATTTCATCTCACACCCGGTTCAACTCGAAAGATGTAAGCGGAGCGTTTTGGCTGACATCATTTCGAAATGAACAAATTTCTGTAGGCAGCGACGGCATTTATTGCGGGCCCAGATCTCCTCGCTATCGCCCGTCGCTTTTCTCGACTGAGGCGGCAACGCAACCAACGGTCTCAGCGCACTCGCTAGTAAACAAGTGCGCTGTGCATCTTAGGAGCTGCAAGGAGGCGCGACATTCCCGTATTAATGTGACATTCTCCAGGAACCAACCGTCACCATTCTACACGCACGCAGCTACACCCGATCCCAGCGACAGCTGTTTCTCTTAAACCTTCAGCTGGAATCATGTCTTCAAAAAGACTGACGCCGGAGTTTGCTCCAGGGATGACCCCATCCGCAGATTATTTCATCAAAACCTTGTCGGACTACGAAGAAATGATTTCGTTCCTGCCCTTCTTTTTTTTCTCGGCAGAATCTCTTATTGCGGTCATTTGTTCGCTGGTATATGGAGATAGTGACTGGTTGCTCAAATTCAGCTTTTCACAGCTTCTCGCGATAAACACCGTGTTTGCTGGTATCCTGCATTTTCACAAGCCGCTCTATGAATTCTACACCTCGATGATATTCATTCCTTTCAAAGACTTTTGGTTATATTCAACTGGAGTGATTCTGGTTCTCGGGGGGCTCGGAGTAGTGTTTGCCAAAACTCAAATCATCGCTGCATACGCTCTTATTGGCGTCTTAATCGTCATGTTTCCCGGGAATATTGCCTGTGTCTTTCTCGAGAAACCCCGTACGCTAGTCTGTAATGGATCGTTGATAGGCGCTATTTTACGTTTACCCATACAGTTTCTGTTCATCGGTTGGGCAATGTGGTTCACGTCGCCGCCCCTTCCACCTCCATTCTAAAGTAGCGAAAACTGACTCGACCATAATAAGCATTCCTTCACCCAACAAATCCTATCTGGCAGTGCCCGTTGTTACCTTTAGAATTGTTTCAACGCTTACATTACCTCCGCAAGCAATCACTACAGATGCGACGCAGTCATTGGCGTCGCGCCATTCCGAATCTCGACGTAGACCCGCAACAGCCACTCCAGCAGCTCCTTCTATGAGTTTATGTTCGAACGCAAGCACGTCGCGCATTGCTAGACTGATCTCTTGTTCGGAAACAACCGCCCAAGCGTCAACCAAATGATAGCAAGCTTCGAACGAGATTGCATTTTGCTCTATTTGTCCGGCGCTTCCATCTGAGAGCGTTTCCTTGCACGGAACGTCGCATATTTGGCCAGCTTTCATGCACTCAAACATCACCGCAGAATTGCAAGGCAGGCATCCTACCACACGCCATTGACCAGGCTGAAACGTTTTCAGAACAGCTGAAACGCCTGTGATAAGCCCCCCACCACCTACAGTGATGTAGCAACACTTGTTACGGCCTGCAAATGACGGATGCGCACGCCTCATGTGTTCCAAGATTTCAAACGCTATCGTTCCCTGGCCTGCTATGACCTTTTCGTCATTGTATGGTGACACATATACAGCATCATTCTGCTTGGCAAATTTTGAGGCTGCAAGTTCAGCCTCGAGGCAGTCGTCGCCCATGAGACGAATGTCGCATTTGGATGCTTGTGCAAAGCGCTTTAAAGCTCGAAGCTTGCTCTGAGATACATTCTGTGGCAAAAACACTGTCCCTTCCAAGCCGTGTAGGCTCACAGCGTGGACCACGGCCATGGCGTGGTTGCCCGTTGAGGCCGCGACGATGCGCTTCGCCCCAGCATTTTGAACACAGTTAATTGCGCCTCGCGCCTTGAATGAGTTTGTGACTTGTTCACTCTCAAGCTTAATAAACACAGATGGTCCGAGCGAGAGAGAGCGCAACATCGGAGTCCAGTATATTGCATTGGGAGATCGCTTTCGATGGTTCTGCAACACTCGATGAGCTGCTGCACTTAAATCGGAGAAATGCTTTGCGCAGCTTACCGGACCTTCCCACGACAGCGTTGGTCCAGAGGTTGATCTGCCTGTGCCTCCGTTGTTGTCCTCGAAAAGACAAAATACGCCGGGTTTGGGAAGTTTGTCGAACATGGTGGCAGATTAAGCGCAGTGCTGCCGCGGGGATGGGAAAGCCATTCAGTGATGGCTTGATGGGACAATGATGTTAGGCGATTTATACGAAGTGGTTTGGGGGCACGAAACGCAGGGTTGCGTCTGCGCACTCTTTCATTTGGTGATGAATCAAAATCGTATTCGTGCAGAACTAGTGGATGACCGGGCATGAATCAACATGTGCAGTGCGCGGATTTGAGACCTGCTCATGATTGTGAGGTGTCCCCTTATTCTCGTTTGCCTCTCGCGTAGCGTGTGGCCTACTTGTTGAATTCAGTGATTTTCTAGTGCACCACAGGACCAGCCCAAATTTCTCGATCAAGATAACAAATCGCCGTGTCAACCAGTCCACTGTGCAAGCGCTCGGCAATTTAGCCAGAGTAATTCGTGTGCTTGTTGCTGTTCCCCGCATTTTTCCTTTTCTCATGCTTACCGTTTTGTGCCTCATAGCCGCGCGCACCCTCTCGTCCGACATGGTCAAGTGTGCCCCGTGTCGCGCGATTTGGCCTGCTTCATATTCGGCGTGCGTATGGCAAGGTGTTCGTCCTACAGCCCCATACAACCCTATATCAAGCGCCTACGCACTTTGTGTGTGGAAACTGATGAGGTGCGGGTAAAGGGTTACTTGTCCAGCCATCCTTTATAGCCGCAAGCGCAAGATTTTTTCGAAAAACCCTCATTCGACACCCAACCTAAGCCGGCGCCGTTCATCACCGCCTCGCGCGGCGACCGGCGCGTGGTTCATTTCGTTGACAACCAAGCTGTTTTGCCTCCGTGTGATCGCGCCACTACATGTTGCCCGAGGACAAGCGTGTGATCGTGGTGCGACCTTCTGGTCGCCTCCGCAACTACATGCAATACGCCGCTCGCCAATTTGAACACGAATCCGCCCATCACGTCGAGTTGGTCGCCCGAGGCAACGCCATCGCCAAGGCCGTCACACTGGCAGAACTACTAAAGCGCAAGGACGCCACTCTACGACAGACATGTGCACTAGACGCTGTTGATGCATCTAACACGCCGCGCCTCGTGATTCGGTTGGAAAAGGGGCCATTGCGGCACGTCGTGCCGAACACAAACTAAGCTGTCGTACACGAACAAAAAGTTAGTTGAGCGTTTTTAACTCCATCTAGCCATCCATTGCAGTTGCTTGTGGTACTCAAATGTGATTGTTGTGCCGTAGATCCACGGAGACCAGTGGACGAACGCCATAAATGTAGTGCATACGATCATCACCAGCGCGCCGTAGCGCAATGGTCGCGGCAAGCTCTCCACGAGAACCGCCAACGTCAGCTGTCCGTATGTCAACGCTGGCAAATAGTGGTAATTGAAGTAACATCGTTCCACAAACATGTACGGAACCAGGTTAAGGATATATCCCGCACACAAGAACCTCGCCGTGGCAGCAGCCCTGAAGATATGGTGCTTTGGTGATAGAAAAGATCGGTATCTATGCAGAACGAGCAAGGAAAATACAGTGGCCATCACAGCCATTGAAACCCACCAAGCTCCAGCGGGGTTTTGAATGAGATAAAGCGCCTGGATGAGTGGGTTTTGGTCAGTATACCCCGGTGCCTTGTCGAGGTAGAACATCAGCCCTCTGGCGTTAGTCGGCCACTCATACCAGCGACTTTCCCACGGGTGCCTGGTCTTGACGTTTTGGTTGGCGCGAAATTGTCGCCAATGAAGCTCGTACACCGACTGCAAAAAGGTGACGTTATGATCTGCACGATAGGGAAACGACTGGTTTCCACGCAGCGTGTAGCGGAAGGCATGGGACATGTGCTCGGCGTACGGCGTGCTGTTGATGGAAATGCGAAGATAAAAGTACCACGGTATGAGGTATGTAGCAAGCGCGACGACGGCGGCGAGCAGCGTGTCGATGAGAGGGATAGGTGTATCGATAAAGCTGACACCGAATGCACAGACTACAGCTACGAGAAACGGGGTGACGGCTGCGGTCCACTTGACTGACATGGCGAGTGCGGCGCTTACTGCAGTGCAAAGCAGAGCTGTGTAGTAGCGCGGGGAGCCGTATTCTGTGCGCGTGAAGCGCCACAGACGCAAGGCGAAGAGTAAGGTGAGGTTGATGTAAGTTATGAGTTGAGAATCGAGGAGCACGTATCGGCTCTCCATGAGTAGCAGATTGTCAAACAGTGGCATGAAGGCAGCCAGAAAAGAGAGTGGTGTGGACAGAGAGAGCTCTCGAGCTATTAGATACATGAGCGGAATGCAAAAAACGCCAAACAGCGCGGACACAACGCGAGAAACAACATAATCAGAGTTATAATACGGGGCGCCCACTTGGATATCGAACTGGGGCTCAGGGGTGAGACGCAAGACAGAGGCGACGGCGAAATGGGTGAGCTTCCCCAGCCAGGGGTGGATATCGAACACGAACTGGCGTTGCAGATGGTGACGCAGGAAGCGGAAGAAGTGGAACTCATCGAAGACAACGGCTTTGGGGTGGGAGAGATTGTAAAAGCGGGTGATGGCGGCGGCGACGGTGAGGGCAATGAGGATGGGGGCGTCGTAGCTGGGGCGGGGGACGGGTTGCTTTCGATAGATGCTGCGCGTGTCGGTGGGCAGGGACGAGGATGCGGCGGCAGACGGACGCGGCGGAGCCCTGCGGCGAAGTAGCGACATGACCGAGACGGGGGCGCGGATGCAGAGAGGGGGGGCGCGGAGCGGAGGGCGTGCGGTGCGGAGCGAAGGGCGACCGCCCAGACGAGCGAAGCATCGCAAGATTGCGAAGCCAAAGGCGGTGCGATGTGCAGAGCGCTTCGACCGCTGACCGACGTGACACGGCGCCATTGAGAGTAACGCGCGGCGCCGTGGCACGTATGCAACGTGCGGATGGCGACGCAGCGAGCGCGGCAACGCGCCCATTTTTAGACGCGCGCGCTGTGGCGCAATGGCGCGTGGCCACGTGTGGCACGGTAAGCTGCTTGACGAGAGCACGCGAGCAGTGCCGCACGGCCCGCAATGGTGATGGCGCGCGTGGCAGTCGGTTGACGGGCATGACATGCGGCCGCGAATATCTGAGGACGGTAAGTGCGCGTGCGCATGACGAAGGTGGTGGTGTGGCACTGTGGGGCGGGGTCAACTTAGTTGATGTCCAAGCAACGCTTTATTCACACATGGTACAGTAGGGGTTCTATCAGCTAGGGCGGCGGCAGAGAAGGTGGGGGCAGCTTTTCTTGCCGTGCCTCGCACACAAGCGCACGGCGGCGCGGGCCGGCGTGATGCGGTTGCGTGCGGACTTTGCGAGCGCCTAGAGCACATCGCAGCACGGCTCCACCCGTGTGTCGTTGGTGACGACGCGGGCGTGGTGGTAGAGGAGAGAGAGGTCGGTCGAAAGAGGATGAACTGTTAACAGACAAAACAAGCCGATGCTGCGCGGCAGAGCGCCGGTGCGCACAGGCGCGTAGATATCACCAAAGGTCCGTGTCGAAAAGCAACGAATTGTGGATGATGTCCAAGTGCACCACGTGCTCCCGCTCATCGGTGTCGCTGTTTTCTGAGTCCACGTCGTCGGACTGCGCCTGCACTTCGAACACTCGCACCATATCGTGCGGCGCAAACTCGATGCTGGGCCGCCTCTTCCGAGGGCGCTCCTCGACGTGCAGTTCGTTGAGCAGCATGTTGAGGCGCTGCTGCACCGAGCACGACGAGCGGTTGAGCACGGTGTTTGTCCAGGTCTCGTCGTCGCATACCTCACGGCTGGCCAGCCTCATCTCCACGGGCTCGCCGCCCAGAGGCTCAGTGTCGAACGACCACATGGAACCCATCTCGCAGCGCACGCCGGTGTGCAAGCTCTCACACGCTCGGAAGGCACAAGTACCAAGCACGTGGTGGTGGCGGGATCAAACAGTGCCCGGCACGATGGCACTCTCGCAACGAGGCGGGGAGAGGCGGTGGTAACGGTGCAGCGGGCACACCGGCGGAACGGCGAGACGATGCGGAGCGAAGACGGCGGATGCAGCGGAGGGGAGGAGTGAGCGCGGTAACGGAGTGCGCCCAGCATGGCGGAGGGGCCCTTAAGGCTGGTGGCGAGTCGGGCTGGCGTTGGTTTACAGCCAGCGGCGGAACGCGTGTTGCGGTCCACGAGGAACAACGTGTAAGCAGAGAGGTTTGTCAGCCTCAACCGTGCGCGCTTGAATGGTTGATTGGACGGCTGGCGGCTGGTTGGCTGCCTGCGCGGCGCTGGCGGCGCCCCTTTTTGGGGCCGCACACCATGCGCTGTAAACGACGGGCGCGGATGCGCGTGGCGCGGGCGCGCCGGAGGCGGCGCGGCACTCGCGCTCGCTTTCCGCTGCCGCAGTGCTGTAATAGCGCAATTCGCATGTCTACTTGCCGCGCTGCTTCAAGCACCTGGCGGCGCCACGGTAAGCGTTCCGCAGCGCATTACACGCCAATTGGCCTCCCTCGCGAGACGCCTTGGCAACGTAGCCAAGCAGCCCTGCGTCCCAGGCGCCCTTTCGAGCACGCCTCAGCGTGTCGCGCGCCACCTCCACCGTCGCTCCTTCGCATGCTCCGCCGCCGTCCAGAGTGTTCTTCACCTTTACACCAATCAGCTCTTCGCGACGCGCTGCTGATGGCAGCTACGGTGCCACGATCGCAACCCCGCCTTCATGTACACGTGCACACGTGCCCTAGTCGTACACCCAACACACGCGCGCGTGTGTTGGGTGTACGCCACGCGCATTACAGCGCGCGCCGCCGCTGCGCATCAGTAGCCCACTTTGAGCAACTCAATGTCGAAGTACAGCGTCGAGTTCGGCGGGATTACTCCTCCGGCCCCACTCGTCCCATACCCCAGCTCCGAGGGGATGATCAGACGTCTGCGACCACCCACTTTCATGCCTTCCACGCCTTGGTCCCAGCCCTTGATCACCGATCCCGTATCGTACCGATACCTACAGTACCACATCCACACCAACAACAAACACGCACAGCACACACGCAAACAGTTAGACACCCACACAACCGCGACAAACGAACAACTCAACGCTCCAAACTTACTGAAATGGGCGTCCGCGCGACCTGGAGCTGTCGATCACCTGCTTGCTGTCAAAGCCGCCCAACGTCAGCGTGTAGTGCACGTGAAGGTTGTCGCCCGTCTTGAATCCAGACCCCGTTCCTTCCACCACGTCCTCCTTCTGCACCTGCGCCGCGCCAGCCGACATCCTGCTGCCAGAAAAGCACACTGCCGCCGCCGCAAAGCTTGCCAGAAAAGAGCGACGACTGAGGCTTGCCGTCGGGGCGCTGCAGCACACGGCCGTCCGAATCGCTCCCCGCTGCACGCTCCTCGCGCATATCACGCTCGTTATAAACGCCATTTGCCCTTTGTTTTCGAAGCACTTTTGCCACGCCGCCGGTCCAGTGCCCCAATCGTCACCGCCAAACCGCGCTCCGATCGCTGGTGCGTGTCGTGCTCTTTCGTCAGCCAACGCACTCATCGATATCTCCAACGATCTGGAACGTGATCTCCATTCTGTAATTTCATGTCTGCTACCCCTTTGCTGACGGTATCCTCTCCGCAACAATTTCCTGCGGATACCTGCGCTTTTCACACTTACCGCATCACACACCATGCATCCCGCCTCATTTTTCCGTCACTGTCCAAAAGTCAGCGAAATCTTATTACATCCATCCCAGCTCAAAAGCCAAACACAAGAAAAAAACCAAACTACGTTATGTCATGCCCCATCATCTAATTAATAGAGCTTTCAAGCAAAAACAAAGGCCACTTTAAAAACCACATGACGGTCTGTCACATGTCAAAGAAACCTCAAATTGCCATTTGTACGCCTACAAAAATGAATTTTAGAGAATATCAGAAAACCGTTTCAAAAACATATTTCCTTTACAAAACAAACCTTTTCTGAAAGTCACTCGGTAGATTATTTTGTATTTGTTTTGCTGTGTAAAGCTAATGCATCGTGTTGGTATCAAATTAGTATACTTTTCTACAATTGAAACCTTGATAGTTTTCTAGCACTTTTTGTTAAAAGTTTTCAATTCAATAACCGTGTGAAACTGCCTTTTGTGCACAAAAAATATATTCGCTAAAATTC
Source organism: Gracilaria vermiculophylla (assembly GCA_019155205.2). Lineage (NCBI taxonomy): Eukaryota > Rhodophyta > Florideophyceae > Gracilariales > Gracilariaceae > Gracilaria > Gracilaria vermiculophylla. Next base: position 690,226 of record JAHNZQ020000010.1, on the reverse strand, counting down.
TGCACATAATTGCGATTAGGATTAAATTTGACAAACGCACCTTCCGCTCCAGAACGAATACTTCTAACTCTTGTAGGCAGTTTTCACTATCGACAGTACACCAGTGCATTGTCTCTCTGAAAAAATGAAAATTTCTGCGTTGCAACAGTTTTTGAAAGGTACGTTAGCAAAGTATTTTTGAAAACGTCATAATACTTTTCTGCATTTATTGTAGTTTCAAAAAATTCAATTTTATATCTTGGTTTTTGGAAATAAAAGCCCAGACCATGACTGAACTTTCAAAAAATGGTTTCTTCAAAATTTCACGTATTCTTTGCAAAATTTGTGCCATTAAAATTTTCTACAATCTGTACCATCGAGATTAAACGTTTTTTCATCCGTAAGTATCGGCTCGTCTCGTTTTTATTCGAAGTGAACGTTTTCGACGCACGAGTAAATTTTCTTGTGATCTTCGTGTTATGGAAAATTGCCCTATATATTTTCGTAGTGAAAAGTATTTGTGTTATTTATTTTATTCTATACTGTTGATTTAAGAACGTTAACAGTAAGCTTCATCCAAATTTTTGTGCAAGAGACTTACCCGTTGCACAACTGGCCTTTATTTCTCTTCTCGTTTATATTCGGGTCTCAGCTTATATAGGCGTCCCAAAGATCGTTTTGTTCCATGAATTGTTGAAATTCTAAGAAACTATGGAATTTTGACTCATGAACGCTTATGTGTTTGTGCAATACCGCTATGAGAGCTGTGTTTTTCGTTCGGTTACATGAGTTGAAGCTGTTTTTGCTTTAATCGTGGTGGATCTCGAGTAGATCAAAACCAAGGCATGGGTGTCTCTCACGGCATTCAAGACCTAACTCCTGTAGGGAGACGTTCTCAGCAGATGGATCTTTCTGATATCAACTAAGAAGGTAGAATCCTGCGGGTGCGACTCGATATACCCAGGGGATATTAGGTGAATAGAAGTAAAAAGTGAAAGATCCGAGTAGAAAAAGTCCCGGAGAAAGGAGGTAAAAGGAAAAGAGGGGTCAAAACAAGAGAGTTTTCAATGCAGTAAATAACAAGAAAAAGAGCAAGATGGCGAAAAAGAAACCAAGGCCGGGCTAGGTACCGTTGCAACAACAAAATGGACTACTTTGAACATCATATCCCAACCAGTGGATAGATGTTTGTTCTCGGTGACGCGAGACGAATGCGCATTAAGTGCCGTACAGCGTATCTCTGTGAGGAAGATGACGTATTGCGCTAAAACTCAAGAGCATAACTTGGTTGCCTTGAATGTAGAAGGCGCATGGACTGCATGAGAAAGTCTAAATACTGTGACAACACCGCATCGAGATCTGGTACTTTCCTATGTACGTGCAACGCCCTCCAGGGAGATTTTTTTCGGCACTCCACGGGTTAATCGAAATCTGGTTAGGGCGTACTTATGAGAACAGTTTATGTCACGAGTGTGATTCGCGTCCGTTTGCGCAGTGGATTCCAGAGTAACCGACCCGGCGCGTGTCGCGCGCTGTGGCACGCGCGTGACAGCCGTGCGCGGCTCGATGGCTACAAAATGGGCGCTGGTTGCCGCCTGTCTTGCACGGTTGATGAAGTTTTTCTCGCTTTTTTATATATTTACTTTTTTTGGCCATTTCAGCCCTAGAGCTACAGTAGTTAGCGCGATGGCTTTTTGGCCGTTACGCCAGGTAAACCGGAAGGAGCGGGGATTTTCGGTCTGAACTTGCCGCCCATGCTGGTTACTCTCTCCACCTTAGAGAAGTACGCCGTGTACTACGGAAATCAACCGCCCGTGACGCCGATAACCTTTTTTCGGACTGTTCTTCCCTTCTTTCAGGTTCGCCTTCGTATGAGGTCATCCTCACCGGATCTCCGGTCTACCCCGTTTTGGACTTCGTCTGCCACCCGCTCAATACGGCTTGCCCGAAACCCACGCGGCCCTTATGTTACCCGACTGCGCCGAGATAACCAGATATACTACGGGGAATTCTCAGAGAGCATTCCGGAAACTGCCCCAATCAGAGGACTTGCCTGATCCCCGATTTCTTCATTTGTCTTCCTCCTGCACCCGTTGCAACGGCTTGGCCCCGGAGTTACGCCCGGCTCGTGTCCCTCGCCCCAGGAAGGCTCTGCCCCTGAACTACATCGCGGGAGGTAGGTGCGAACATCCTTCGTGGTAACTTCCCTTTTGGGGTGTTATACTACAAAGTGTTCGCCCGACTTAGAAACGGAGATCCACTGGCAGATCCTCTTTGAGGTCTTTTTTTCTTTTCATTTGTTGTCCACTTTGGAATTCACCCGTTAACGGAGTTTCACTGTAGTGACGTATACCTCCGATGGGTCGCAAACCCACTGAAACTGAGCCGGTACGACCCGGAGCCTCTCCCACCAAGGGAATGAAGAGCCTCACGTGGTGATCCTCTGGGAAAATGGTGCAGACCAGGTTGATCGTGGATCGTGGAAAGCTGCTGGCTGAGCCGTATACCTCATCAGCCAAAGCCGGGCCATCAACAGCCATGAAGGTTTTATCCCCGCCGCCATGGTTGGCGGAAAAGGCCCATGTGGTTCATTTGGAAGATCAGATCCACACTCTGTTTCTATCCCAGGCATCACTGGCTGCAGAACTGGAGTCCCACCAAAGGCACTCGGAGAGCTTGTCGACAAATGTCACCGAGGAGCTCCGCGTGCTGTGGTCTGATATCAATACGATCCTCGAAGGTTTCGGCCTGCCGTCGTCCTACGTAGAGGGCGTGGATGATCGAATTAAACGAGTACGGGTCCGACTGGAGTCGGTCGAGAAAGCTATTCTTGCTTCCACACCCGCGGCATCAACGGCTGGCTTTCAGTGTGATGAACGCCGAGAGGTTCGGATTGGTCACAAAAAACGGAACAACGGAAAGAACTGCGATCAACACCGGAACTTCTCCTCGGACTCGGAATCGACTTCTCAGAAATCCGAGCCCTCACAGAGGGACTCCGACCATGACCGCCCGGAGTGGAGTTCCCGTTCCAAACGGTAATTCACTACTTATGGAGTAATCCAATCCCGATCGAAGGGAAGGAAACACCCCGGGCTTCATGCATTGAAGCCCACTAGTTCCAATCATAAGGAGTTGGCTTCATATGGATACTATCGGATAGAAGATTCCTCTTTAGGCAGGACACCCCGTGAAACGGGTAAGGTGAAGGACTTCATCAAACGGATGCAGCTCTCCATGAGGAACCGAAACTTTATTGGAGATGATCCAACTCTGGCGATGGACTTCCTAGCCCGGTTTGTCGGGGAAGCCGATATCTTCGATATGAGTGAGGCCCAGGCATATCTGGCACTACCGTACTTTCTAGAGGGAGTAGCTGAATACCCATTCCTCTCAGTTCGAGGTTCATCTCGGGTGTCCGAGTGATGAGTAACCTGCTGGCCCGGGGCCGTGCAGTACCTCTTGCGTTCTTGCACGACTTTCACTCCCATGCAGGCGGCTGCCCTGGAGCTGCACAATACTCGCCAGCGTGCTGGAGAGATGGAAACCGACTATCTGGTGCGCCTTAATAAGGATTTTCACCGCTGTTGAAATACTTATTCCGCAGGGAAACGGTGCACGATGTTTCTTGATGGGTTGGATCCGGCTACTAAGATGTTCGTAGCACGTCACCGGGAAAATCACACTAAGATGGGATACCTGGAGCTGGTCTATTTTGCTCCTGCAGAAGGAGATGCTCTTCTTGCGAGAAACTCTAGTCACCAGCAGAAGGGGGTTAAGGCACGGATGATTGGTTCAGATACCTCTTTCCTTTCATTGGGAACCATTGGTACTCCGAAACCAGGTCATGACGGTGTGCGTTTTCTTTATGATGATGGTTGGGCATTCTCAACATCTAAATTACCGTCTAAGACGGAAGGACCGTATGGTACGGCAATGAGAGCTCCCCCGGAGGCACAGGCCTTCTACATGAGTAATAACCGATCTCCGGCAGCTCTCCTGCCGTACGGAAATGGGATGACGAAGTTTCAGTGCCTTGGTTGAGTCAATAAACGGAATCCCGGTAGGTCAGCCAAAAATCGGAATAACACTCCTCGATTCCCTCCGTATAGATTTGTCCGCCACTTATGCTATATTTAAGGGCACATCCCCCACCCCCCAAAGGGCAACGCCCTTCTGGGGGATTTCCCACGACTTTGTCGGTACTTGCACTCCGAAGAGGTATGGTTATTTTATGATGGTTAGCGCAGCGGTTGGCCGCTGAGGTGCACGCCGGACTGCCGAGTCACACACGTGGGTACAGTAGGGGTGCATGGCATTTCTGG
>JAHNZQ020000010.1:668589-685822 GCA_019155205.2 Gracilaria vermiculophylla | reverse complement strand
CCCCCCCCCCCCCCCCCCCCCCCCCCCCCCCCCCCCCCCCCCCCCCCCCCTTCCCCCCCCCCCCCCCCCCCCCCCCCCACAAGGCTTTTTTTCGTTTAAAATGATGGCGCAGGTGGTGGCAAACTACGAAATACTGTCCCGGGAAGAGAGTAGAACGGTCCCGACGACGTCGTATCTCCGTAAAAAACGGATTTCCCGAATGATTGGGCTTACAAATCGCTTTTGCAGAAGCAACTGACGCGAGAGACGATTAAACCATTTCCCGACCCCCGTGAAATTCTTGTTTAGGCCGCTCGTGCGGTTAATCGCCCGCAATGTGATAGAGCACTAGTTGTGCAGGTATCACGGTGAGAGCTCGAAGTGAAGCCCGTTCAGAGAAACTAACTGACGGAGTTTCCCCACAGGGAGGGGTCTCTTCAGGGACGAGGCTGACGGTGCCCAAAGCGCCGCCGCCTCGCTCTTTGGTGGCAATCCTCTTGAAAAGAGACACCGCAGACGCGGACTCTAAGCACTTAGGTGTTCTGCGTCGATCGTGGATACGGATAACGTTAAGCCGGATCCTGGATCACGTTTTAGTGAAGGTGCTGCGAAATTATAAGTTGTACGCTGATCTCGGAATGCACATGCAGTATATGGTGCTATTACTCACGGTCCTCCACAGTGGAGCCGGGCTGAATGTCCTTGTAGAGTCGGTATTCCCTTTTCTTCTGCGGTCTTGCATTCAAACAGAAGCGGGACCCGACGTTTCGGACGCAAACAACAATCCGTTAAGAACGATGGGAACCATTGATCTGGTTTTCCAATTTGACTGATCGGTGTTCAAGCTCACTTTCATTTTGTGCTGTTCTCTGAGCGCGCCAGTGTTCCTCGGATGCGGCTATTGCGATAAGTGCGTAAAGTTTATCAGCTCTCACCTGAAACAGGTGGAGATTGAAGATGGGCCGTCAATCCCCATCGTCCCACAACCGCTCCGGCCGGAAACGAAAAAGCAGGCGCCCCTTCCAGCCACGCAGGAATAGTCGCCGGGAACCCGGGAGTTGACCAAGCTCTGCGTCCCGGCATCAGTGACGATATCCCCCTCGCGACGCAGGTCCTTCTTCAGGTCAACCTCCGTCAAAACCGTTTGAGAGTTGTTCAGCAGTCAATCTCGTTGTATGAGCGAAATCACCTAGATGTCGCAAATCGAATCGTTCATGTCGTGCCGAATTTCTAATTTGGGATCTTTGCCGCAATCTGGGCGATACATTCCAGTATCTGGCTAAAAACCAGTTGATTTGTCTAGTCACGTCAAATCCATTAGCGACAGTCCTCACAGGCGTGACGGACGCGCAGGTACTTGAACTAGTGACGTCAGAAGATGAGAAGAAGGCAGATGCGGCGGTGAACTCCACCCCCAGCGGAATCAACAGTTTCCCGGAAGCTCTCATAGAAACGGAAAAGCCTGATTCCCAGATTCTTCCGGCCTAGCCCACCCCACGTCTGACGAACAATGACTGAATCACCTCCGTGAGAGCCCTCGAAGAACTGGACTTGTCCCATGTGCCCGCCTCGCATCGGGAGCGTCTTCACGCATAGTTGCGGGAATTTACCACGATGTCGGATGATTTGCTTGGAAGGAATCACTGCATCGAACATCGGATAGAATTGTTTCTGACCATTGAGCCTATCGTTTAATCCTCATATGAGGCTGGGGGGGAGGCTCGGGAGGAGAAAGATTCCAAGTGGAGCACATACCCCTTGCCGGAGTCATAGTGCCGGCACTCTCTTTGTGGTCGTTCCCCGTGGTAGTCCAGCTAAAAGCGGATGGTTCTTGGAGATTCTACGAGAAGTCCCGCAGGCTTCATGCCGCAAATATCTGGAACTCCTACCCGATTCCTCGCATGGACGAGTGCATAGACTCATTTGGTAATGCTACCGTGTTCACGGCTTTCGATGCCAATTAAGGCTTCTGGCAGGTCCCCGTCAGAAAGAAACAATGTGAAAAACGTCGTTTGTGTGCCACTCTGGGTCGTACCGCTTCAAGAGGACGTCTTTTGGTTGGACCAATGCACCGGAAACGTTTCAGAGAGCTATCGATGTCCTCATGAACCGGCTCATATGCCGAACTTATCTTGTGTACTTGGACGAGATAATCATCTTCTCCAAAAACTTGGAAGATTATCACACCAACGTGCAACACATGATGAGGATACTGCGAGACGCAGGTATCACCCTGAAGCTCAGGAAGTGTAAGCTCTTTACCGATAACTTGAAGTATCTGGGGCACATCATCCGTCCCGTACGGCTTATAATTGAAAGAGCTCGAGTACAGTCCCTCCCTGAGGCGAAAGAACCCCGGACGTAAACGGAACTGAGATACGTCCTTGGACTAGTCAACTTCTATTGACGGTTTATACCAAAATTTCTCGGATATCGCCACGCTGCTTGACGCGTTACGGCATAAAAGATCGCCCGCAAAGCTCTTGCAATTCACAACCGATCAGTCGATTGCTTTTCAGTCCCTGATCAGGATATTGACAACAGCTCCATTCTTCTCACTCCACAAGTTACCCTTCCATTACTCCGTGAATACGAACTCCATCGACCTTCAGATGGTTTGTGTCCTGTTTCAAACAAGTCCCGAAGAGGAACACAAATCAATCAGATATTGGTCCAGGACTCTCAATTTTCACGAGAGGAACTATTCCGTCTCGGAAAGGAGTGCCTTGCCGTAGTGTGGGTGCTCTCCATGCTACGCTGCCATATAATGCGGTTGCACTTCTCCGTATTCACAAATAACTCCTCTTTGAGGTGGCTTATGAATATTGTCAGGCATTCAGGCCACTTGATGTGGTGGACGCTTCGCTTAGGCGGGATTCACGTTCGACATATTTTACGAGAAGGTCGCAGAGAACGTGCAAGCCGATGCCCCCTCACGTTTGCCCACAAATGGAGAGACTGTCGGCAACGCCGACAAGGACGAGGTACCTCGCTTCTTTACCGACCGGGGTACCCCGAAAGCTAAACAACACGCCTTCGATGAGGTTAGCCCCGGCGACATCGAAGAGCTCCTCGTCTCATACAACGTCGAGCACGCTACGCAAAGGAACATTACGCCGATGAGCACGGAGGGTATGATTCGAGAGCATTTCGAGAACCCATTTTGCATGGAATTACGTGTCCGTCTGAACGGTGGAGAAAACATACCTTTTGACATAAACGACACAGACTACCTGGTCCAGAAGGTAGAGCGTCGCCAACAAGTTGTGGTGCCCCATCTCCTCCAGCTCAGGGTCCTTCGATAGTCACACTACCCAAAACGCAATGGACCCCTGGGTGGGAGGAAACTTTATCTATCCCTTCGCAGCGAAATTTATTGGCCCAAAATGCCAGGGGATTGCTGCGGCCCTGTGTGGTTCTGCACACAATGCTCATAGGACCGGGTCAAACTCCGGAGGCATTCTATCAATTTGAAGCTCTCCATGCCAGGGCTTCTCTCTAGTTTGTTGCAATCGACATTCTCGGTCCACTTTTGAAGACTAAGAAGGGTAACATCTTTCCACTCGTAACTGCCGACCGCTTCTCGAAGCATGTTCGTCAATTTTGCATACAGACGTCCCCCACCTTAGCGGTCGCATAATCGTTTGTAATGCACTGAATCTTTTTTTATGGGCCCCTTTTCAAGGTATTATCCGACAACGGTAAACTACTCCCGTCTTGATTCTTTCAAGACATCTGTCGCGAAATGCATGTGAGGAATCTGTTTAACACAACATATCACCGGCAAAATAACGGCCAGGTCTGGCAGTTCAACCGTAATCAACTCGCGTCGCTGGGCAGCTATGTCGTGGATCACCCCACCTCGTTGGAACTCTCCCCGGATGCCGTGACATATGCGTACAATACGCAGATACACCGGACAACATGTTTTAATCTATTCGAGCTCGTGTCACCGCGCACGCCCCACCAGCTTCCCTTGGTGCTAGAACTCCATGCAAAAGCGGATACTTTTCCTTCAGTAAACAAATACCAATTACGATGGAATGATTGGCTTTTCAAGTTCATGCCGGGTGCCTGGAACACGTTGGAACGCGCTCAAGCCAGGTACAAGCGAAACTGCGATGATTGACTGCGCAGTCACTCGCGAGAGCGACTTCCCGCTAGGACCTACGTGTTTGTCCGCAACGATATCTTCAACACCGCGAAGGATAGCAGTCGCCATAAGCTCTCGCCCGTTACGGATCGCCTCTTCAGGGTTGTGACCTCCACCCGCTGCACGGTGGTAGTCGCCATCAACGAGGAACAATAGCACCTGTCACGCGACCGCATGGTCCATGCGCCTCCTACCTCACATGAAGCCGCACCGGCCGACGACTTTTCTATTCTGGTATCCGGCTTTCCAGACACTACGGTCTCTCAGCCTCTGCTGCTTTGAAACCCCGTGTTGGGACTTCCGGACCTTCCGACACTGACAGGCGTCCCGGTTACGCCGGCTTGCATGCTCACCCTGCTCCGTCTACCTATCCGTGGCGTATATCACCGCCCGTGCCACCCAATTGTGGTGGATCACTCACAGGTTTCCGTGTTATCTGAGAGGGGGGAAGCCGGCTGCTCAGTCTCGGATTCAAAGTCCTTGCCGTCGCGATGGAACATCACTGTTGCGCCACAACCCGCATGCGGGAACAGCGCCGGAAACATGGAAGAGGAGAAGCATAAGGCCGCTATTGCGGACGAACTAACGGACGGATTTGGGGAGTCGGATACCGCACCCACGTGGATGCCAATGCACACCCCAAAAGAGTAATGCAGACGAGCCCGTCTCACAGACCCGGTTCAGACGCAGCCAATCTCCACCTTCGACGACGGGGTGGCACCAATTGCTGAGAAATCGCAAACCGCTATGCAGAACGCCCCGTCCGAAAAGCCAGCCTAACGTCAGCCCAGGACTTTACCAGAACTCCAGGATACTCGTCCGGAAGACCGGAAAGACAAGGAAACTGAGAGAGCGCTTTCAGCGGAAACCCTTCCGAAGGACATATAGTCCCATTAAGGAAATTAAAACGCCCTAGGCGTGAAACTAACCCGGCAGGACCTGTAAAACTAAATTCAATAGTACGTCCTAGACCCATTTGTCGTACAAGAGGTGGATCCACAGGATTGCGTCTGATACCGAGTCCGCTGGTACGGATATTACCGGAATTGGGGTATGCTAGAGACTATCAAGCATCTATCCCACTCGGCTGTTTTACAGAATCACCGCAAGGCCATGCTTTCTCTGCTGGAAACACTGGACCAAGCCCAAGTACGATAACAAACCGCAAGAACGGAAAGCACATGACTAAACCGCAAAGTGCAAACGCTACAGTGGAACATGACCTCTTTCTTTTACTCATCTATCTCTTTTTTCGCCGTTCTAAAACAATATTGTTTTTTCACCCAGCTCACTGGTTCCTTCACGCAACCCAAGCCACCGTGGGCACAGTTTTTCCATCGATGATGGCACATTGTCAGAAATATGCCGGTGTTTGTGGCTTGGCGCACGCTTCACGCAAGAGCAAGACCAAATGCAAGCAAGGAAGGCCTCGAGGCTTTTTACTGGAAGACGCAAGTCGCGCTAAATTTCGCTGCTACTCTATCCGAGATAGACTTCATGGCGCTCAGCGGTTACAGTTGCCTCTCTGAAGACTGGCTTCTACCGCCAAGGTAGATTGCCAGGTCCTCCGCATCGCGGACAAATCTCACAAAATCTAGACATGGTGAAGCTCGACCTCTCGGAAGAACTATACGATGACATCGCTTCGACGCACCGAGCTCGCAGGGTACGCGGAAGAACCGGTAATCCCCGCCGTTGATAGCAGAGTCACCTGGACCGCCGCGTGCGAGAGAGCAACCGTAGTAAGGGCCTCAGAATCATCGGCCAGAGCTGCAGCGCTGCTATCGTGAAAAGCGTTTTCCTCCATGGAGGTGTACCTCTGCACAGCACGCGCCCCATCCATCACGTCGATGAATTCACCCCACCCAGGAACAACATCGCCAGCCGCCGCAGCGGGTTCTTGATCTACATAAGATCACCCTCCGCAAAGGCGCAGTGGTAGCCCTCGACGTCGTCAAATGCACAAGGGGGCTCGGCTGAGATCCTCCGGGGCGCACTGCTTTAGTTCCCCGCCTCGGCACAGCTGATCTCCGTATACTCTCGTGGGTCGAAATACACGAATTCCCTGGCGATCGCGGTGGTACGTCCGAGACCAGGACCAGATCCACGACGCAGCTGGCTCCGCAGGGAGTTCTGTCACAGTACTTCGTACCTACGGACTATTTCGATGTACTTGAGCACCTGCAGCATCTCTTCCTGGTTTGCTTAACCCTCGAAATGGATTTGCATGTCCAGGCTACGGATGGATCTTTTCAATCGCGGTGGGATATACTATATATGGTTTTGGTCATACGCTTCGGCGGTGATGTAAGCTGCAGTGTGGACCGCCCACTCCGCGGTCACGACAGACAAGTACCCAGAACAGGGATCATCCACCATGGCAGAGACCACGTACGTTGGGACTTAAGGTGGCTCGACGAAACACCACCAGCATGCCTCCACAGGGGCTCAAAAATCCGAAATTGAGACATACGGCAACCCTACGGTAACGCGAAATGGTGCACTTTGTTTCCATTTTCTCGTACGGGACGAAGAAGCCGGTTCGGGCTCTCTAGTTTCTCTCTTTGCCGATGAAAAACTGCAAGGAAGTTGATCCGCTCTGCCAGGAAAGATACCTTAATTGAGCTTGGATGATAAGCCGCATCAAGCATAAAGCCTCCCGGCACTCCCAGACGCGTCAACGCTTCTCAACGAGTTCCAGTTGGGGAAGCATACCTTAGTAGCCGAAGATGCCGCGCGTGTGGTTGAACAGGACGTCGAAGACACACGGCTCCCGATCGAGATCTCGAAGGGAGCGGAGTCCTGGTAGAGGGGCGCATCTCAGAACAACACGCAGTGGGACTCCGTCAAGGACTCTCTACGATGGCGGGGGATGGCATAAAGAACTCCCACGATGCGGTTGCGTCATTCGCAGGACAAAGCTTCCACTCCGGGAATTCCTCCTGGGTGGTCGCCCGAGTCGTCGGAGCACGCGCTAATAAACAGCTCGTCATGGACTGCAATGAAATGGAACCAAGGAGCGTGCCTGAGCATCACATTTCGTCACTGAGTCCTCAAGTAGGCCGCTTTGATAGCGTCATAGTTTGGCATGGGTTGTACTGGCCCCCCCCTCGCGGAACACGGCACCAATTCGCCCGTATAGCATGGGTGGGTTTCTTACATCGGGCACGTCCGATGTCGCAGTAACCGAATGACTGGTTTTTGCGTCTTCAAGTCCCACGTCGGGTGTTTTCTTTTCAGGTGAAGTGCGGCTATGCCGCGGGATTGGAACCGAACGGAAGCCAGTCGAACCCCTCGCGGGATGGTTCGAAGTTACGATTGGACATGGCGAGGTTGTTGAAAACTGTCGCCGCAGAAGACGGACTAGAGTCGCATGCGCTACGTGTTGGCCGTCGAGACGGAATTCAGGAAGCAGAAGAGGCGAGTTTGCTCTTATTCTTACTGTCCGACACGGCTCTTCCTCGTCGAGGTGCGTGCTCTTACTTAAGGGGATTGAAATAAAGTGCAATGCCCTCCAGAGAGGTTTTTCCATACACTTTGCCGATTCGCCGTATTCCGATTGGACCGCATGTATGAGATCAGATAACGTCGCATACGCGATTCACATCCGTTTGCACTGTGGAATGCGCAGTAGCCAAACCGGGGCTTGTCGTGAGACGTGGAACGCGCTCTGCATGGCATCCCAGCACGCGCGCAGCAGCTGCTTTCGGCCTACTAGCTACAGTACGGGTGCCGGATGGTACCTGGCTAGCACGGCTAATTCAGTTTTTTCGCTGTTCGTTAATTTCTTGTTTTTGACCATTTGGGCCTTTGGGCTACAGTATTTAGCGCGAGGACTCTCCTGCGGTCGCGCCAAGTAAAGCGCACCATGTGGGATCTCTGGTTTGAACTTGCTCCCCACGCCGGTAACTCTCTCCCTCGCGGGTAGGTTCACCATAGACTACGGACGTCAACCATCCGTGATGCCGAAAACCATTGACTGGACTATTCTTTCCTTCCTTCATGTTCGTCCTCGTACGATATTAGCACCACCGGACCTCCCATTTATCCCTTTTTGGACGACGTCCTCAAACCGCTCAGCGCGGCTCGCCCGATACCCGCGCGGCCAAATGTAATACCTGGCCGCGGCGATATAGCCCGATAGTTCACAGGGAAATCTCATCAAATCCAAGGAAACTCCCTCAATCACAGGACTTATCGGATTCCAGATATCTCTATTTGTCTGTTCTGCTGCACCTGTTGCGACGGCCTGGACCCGGAGTTACACCCTGATCGTGTACATCGTCTGAGGAGAGCTATACCTTCGAACCCCCCCGCGAGAGAAAGGTTCCGAACATCCTTCGTGATACTTTCCCATTTGTGGCATTGCTCCATAAGCACCTCGCAAGCAGCCAGTGGCACAAGGCAAACCTGTGAGGAACTGGGAACTAAAGGAGGTCCGGTGTCTAAGACAGTGCATAGGTGGTCGCTCAAATTGTTGGGACTGTATTCATTAACTTAAAATTTCTCTTCTTTTCCTAATTAGTACTACAGTACTTAATGACGCCGAGCTCACCACTGCCTCCCTTCGTAAACGGTAACAGAGGTTCCAACTCGTACCCTACGTATCTTTTTGCCTCTCACGAGGGAAACCCCGTAGCGTACGATTGCCCATCCGTCTTATTCCCTGAGAGCGCCAATACTCGTGTACATTACTAGTCTCACTATACTCGCTCCTTATAAAAGGATCCCTATGGGTCTTCGCTGTCCGCCTCATGGCTATCTCCTCTTTTTTCGACCTTGGTGGCACATACTGTACTTTGGGGATCTCGCGATCCGCGTTCCCCCTTCATTTTCCATCTTATTCCTCCAAGGAGGCACCGCACCTTCATACACCCACCTAGTGAAGATCTTTCTTATACCTTTACCACTAGGTGCTGCGAAGATAAACTCGACCTTACACACGACATGATCTTGTTGTTCCCTCGAGAGAGCCCTACCGCCAAAATACCTCTGAGAAAGATTTCTGACGTCTTTATGTTCTTTTCACGCTTGAGGGATATTTCACTACAGTTCCTGAGGGGAAACCACCACGATGATGTTTTAAATTTCTTCCTCTGGGAGGTAGAGCAGCGAAACGAGCACTTTAAAGAGACGCACAACCAGGCAAGTACAAGTTAGGGCTTCATTATCGCGACTTGCACTAAACGCAGATTAAAAAGAACCGGTAAGTAGATTGAGATCCTTCGCTGAGGTAAGCACAAAAGGATTTGGTGCAGAGGTATTCCGCAGGCCCGTCACGTGAAAAATTTAGGAGACAGCTGCAATGTCGGAGAGAAAATGAAAAAAGAGTGGCAACGTTGCTAATAACCAAACGAATGGACGGTACTTTAGGGAATGGTTTAATTAGTGTCACATGACTGAATGCAACGTGTTCGACTATGTATCGCTTCTGACGAGTTTGAAACTGTGTAGCGGAGAACAAAAAGAGCCTAAGCTCAGGCAAAGCACCCTTACTTGCATGTTTTTTGAGCGACGCCTGCAATGCTAACGCTTTACGTTCTGTGGCTCTTGAGAGGAGCAATAATAACTTACATATAAATGGTCCGAAAGATACCAAATTAGGATTAATAACCGGACCAAGTGCTATCCACTCACACTTCAGGAACCATTCCAATGATCTTCGCCAGACCATGTAGTACGGCCACAAGCCGCAGTCAGCACCCACTCGTAGAAGGAATGAAGCCGGGATATTGTTCAATGTCAAAAGTCGCACTGAATACCGTCAAAACGGGCGATATACTTTATATGCTCCAGCTCATGACAGGGCTCAAGCCTTGGAAGAGGTTTCGGAATGACAAGCCAGTCGCAGAATCAGGGCACACGCTTGTGATGTCCCCCCTTTTCTTGCGACATCACCACGGATTCCACTAGGACCTCGGTTAGCAACATCTTCTTGTACCGTTTCTCAGTCGCGCAGCACCTACGCAATTTCGAGCAAAGTGGCAACTTGCAACCGCAGGCTTCCCGCATAGTTTCGGTCTCTTCTCCCGCCATGGAGCTCGGGATCTACTGAGGAGCAGGATTTAAAATACTTCGAATATCCAGGTCCTTCCCGACTCGTTGCAAACTGAGCCCCGCATTGGATGTATCACTGGCACTATGCACCGTCAGAATGGTTAAAATTTCGATTCTCTTACGGTTCTATCGTCTGTTGATCATACCGTGTATCTCATATGATGTAGCCGATTACCTCATATGAGGTAAATTAGAATGAAAAGTTTCGATAAAAGCTTTGTTTCTAGTCCGACGAATTGTCCCGATATAACAAACATTGCTAGCTTATTTGAGCTCCTTACTCGGTCAAACATAAATGAAAAGGAAATGCAGTGATAAACTAACATTCAGATGTTAGCAACATCATGGCAATCTTGAATATGAATGAAAGAGCAATGGCGGTCCGTATTAGAGTGGCATAAAAAAATATTGTCATTTTGCTCACAGTTGCATCCAGAGCAAACATGACTTGCACACATGGCACTGTACCTTGTAGATTGCGTTTGTCAGATACATGGCAGCTCGCTTTTGCTTGCGATTCCTCGGTATTCGGTGCAGATAAACGCCGCTCATACCCTCGTGCATATGGTCGTCACTAGGGGCGTCCACATCCAGACCGCGCACACCCACGCCATTTTACGTGTTTTCCATCACACCTTTTGCCAGTTTTGCATGAAAAACCGCCCGAGAAATGGTCACAAGTGTACCTATGGAATGCTTCTACACCAACCATGCATCGACAATGCACACATACAAAAGAGTGGTATTGACTCTGAGCGACCAAGACTTGACTTCAAATGCGTTCTCCAAATCTAGACAGTCCCGTCTGTTGCGATTGTGTCTGGTGATATGTCCACAGGTCTTTTAATGGTCTACGGCTACTTTAGGGATGTCAATCTGGAAATCCACTTTCTTTGTCTTATCGCTTTCTTTCCTCCACCTCGATCTTTCAATGACCTCTCCAGGCGAGGATACCGAACATGAACTGATGAAGTACTTTCTCTGCCTTTCCATCCAGAACACGGCCATAAGCTGCATGCAGTCTTTTGGTAGTTTGCTTCCCATACTCAGATAATCTCCACTGGCAGAAAGCTCTTTTTCTGCCAGTCTCTTCATCAGATTCTGACGAGCAGCTCCCTTGATAATACCAATTGTTGCATTCTGTAGCGCTTAAGAGCCTGCGCAGTCGACACAGAAGCAAACCAGGAATCCACACAGGCTACTTTATTAGTCCTCAGTCACGACATGAATATGTGTCGGATAGCTACAGCAGAGGATCTAAATTCATCTTGAAAAGCCCTAAAAGCCGAGCTTGTTGACCCAGTAAAAATCTCCAGTCGTAGCATCATGCTACTCTTTACGCTCGCCGCATTTCGGATTTCACACCCGTTCTCAGGCTTTCTATCAAATGCGATGTAGTGTGGAAGTCCTATATGAATCCACTAACCGCTGAAGCCGTACCATCTGCACACATTTTCGTCAACACAGAGGTTGTCAGATGGGGTGACATATCGAACGCAATGCCCATTTATAGCTTCAACAAACCCACTCACATCTGACCAACGGGACTGAGACTTGACAGCCTCCGACCTTTCGGCAGATGAATTGCACCAGAAATTGGCCAGGATAGTATCAAATCGTGCGCGTCACATGAATCGACCAAAATTTGACACAGGCCCATATTTTGTCAGAGTTTCTGTCCTTCACAGGTCTCTTCTATTTCTAAACTTGCAATTTTTCAACATGATTAAAACCCCGAAGAACTTGTATATCTCTCGTGGCATGACTAGGCGAAACACAGTCTCATGCAGAATGCCATTGGTAAGTCTGACAATTGTAGACAGATGTATCAAAGGAAACGTGTACATGAAAAACTCATACAGAGAGAGGTCTCGCGGCACATTTCCGTATGTGAGCACATCTTCGACTTTAACAAAGAACGTCCACGTCTTAGACGGAATCGGGTCATTAAGAGGGTATGACACATCTTCTAATTTACATTTAAAGTCATGAACCACGCAATCTCCTTCATTCAAGATTCCCCCGCTTTGTGAGCGTAACGGACGATGGCGCATTTTCAACGTAGTCTTGAGCCTTTACAGCACTCTCAGCTTCTAGAGGTGGGTACACTGAAGTGGATAGTACTTATGCAGCTGAATAGGGATTTTGGTGTTTGGTATAGAAAAGTTTCAGCGTCACTCGTTTAGTACGAGACTGAATAAGCCAGTCGACAGTGACAGAGTTCTATCACGGAACGTTATTTTCAGCTACAATGTCGTCGATAACTGTTACAGAAAGCATCTTTGACTTCCAGATGGAACTATACAGTTGTGCACATTTCCCCACTGATGTGACAAGGGAAGCGCGACAGTATACGGTGTTGCCCGCGATGAGGCGAGGGTCCGATTAGTTGGGAATTTTTCGGATTTTGAGGTGAAGGAGGAAGATCAGAGTTTGCAAGATGCTTGTTAGAGTGCTTATTTTTCACAACTTTATCAGCTATGCCATTCTACTTTCGTATTGCAGTGAGTTAGTAAGCGTTGGAGGGCCAGAACTATAAAATTTTCGTTACAAAATTTTTGGTAAAGTTGTACCTCATATGAGGTAGATACACCTCATATGAGGTACATGGTACAGTAGAAATTCGAACTGAGCCCTCGTCACAGAGCCATGATGTTGCCTTTTGTGCCATGGTTCTATCCCGTTGCGGTTCGAAAAGGAGTGCTGGGTTTTTTGTTCTGACGAAGCCGCGAACTTCCCCAGCGACCTGCCGCTCACCGTTTTTAAGACGTTTGACTGGTGCCGCTGCAAAGCTGTTCTGGTGCAATATGTGATCCATCGACGCTAGGCGACACTTGATGAAGCTTACGTCGAACTGGTGCCGTTCGCATTGCTCCGACGATATCAAGAACCGTTGGAGTTCCTAAAGACAAGATGTCTCGAGTTTTTATGTCCTGCTATATTGACCAAGCGTAGAGATCTCTTACTCTGTCAGGGGGAGTTTTTATGTTGTTTTCGGCGATAACATACATGTAGAGGCACATGATGCCTCTGTTGTCAAGATTGTGCTGATAACCGTAGTCTTTGGGAAAGAAGCCACATCGGAGCTGGCCGAGAAAGAAGAATTTAGAGTGCGGGGCCATGCGGTTGTGTCCTGCTTCATATGGTGTTTATGCCTTTGTCTTATATGAATTTGTTTGTTGAAGGCAGCTTCGTTTACAGTGTCTTCCCAGTATTCCGGGGGCTAGGGGCTGTAACGGAGGGTAGTCTGGGTAGCTTTGAAGAGTTTGCAGCTGGTATGTTCGACTCTGGAGCTTTGTAGAGACTTTTGGAGTGTAAAGTGGTGTAGAGAACTTGGTGGTGGTCGTACGTGGCGAAGACTCGTGGCTGAGGTAATCCCGGGCGTTGTTGGTGTTGAACCACCCGGGGTGCTCGCAACTTATATCTCGGACGTGTTGGAGCATGAAACGGATATGGTGGGGGAGACGTTTGCACTTTGGGCTGCAGAATGTATGAAAATATCGGGCATATACTTCAAAGAAGGTCATGAAGAATTCATTTGCCGTAAAGGGATGGTTAAGGGAGGATGTTCACAATTGTCGAAGTAGAGGGCTTCCATGTGGGCGTAATAGTGTGCGGTTGGGCGGTATGGAGATGCGGTACTGTTACTGTTGATTTGAAAAGAGGGTCTGCAGTTGAGTGTCAGTGGGGGGAAACAGTGGGTGAACGGTAGGTTAAGGACGTTGTTCCGAACAATTGTACGGATTGGTGTAGGGAAAATGAGGTTGAGGGTAAGGTCACATTTGTGTAAAGTGTGATCTCGAAGGCTGCGGTGTGGCAATGGGGGAGGTATGTTGATAGTTCAAATGGTGAACTGTGCGCTCTGTGTCACAAGAGAGTATAGCGCAAATAGCTCATCTGTTTTCCAACAGGTTATGGGCCCAGCTAATCGCTAGGACCCTGGGTTCGACTCCCAGAAGTGACGTGAGCCTGAGAAATTGTACAGGTGTACAGCAGTAGTGAAGATTGGCTACTGTAAGCTCGAGGTCTCGTTCTGTAAGGAAATACAGGGCGAGGGGGCGTGTTGATAGTTCAAATGGTGAACTGTGCGCCCTGTGTCACAAGAGAGTATAGCGCAAATAGCTCATCTGTTTTCCAACAAGGTACTTGGTGGAACACAGGCACTGACGAAGTGGGGGTTATGGGCGGGAAGGGCGGGAAGAGGGTTCTTTGTGCGTGTCGCTGGGCATAACGATCGAGTTCGGGCATGATATTGGCTTGAAATATTTTAGTTGGAATCCGAAGAGCTCCCATTTTGGTAAGATTTATGGAGCGGAAAGTGGTCGTCAAGGATACGAGGCGTTAGAGAAGGTAGGGTTGATTGGGAAGGGGGTGGGTAAAGACGGAAAGAAGAGCACCAGAATCGATGATGTACTTACCGGTGGCGGGTGGACTGTCGTTGTCAGTGATGTATAGCATAGCAATATTTGGGTCGTCGGGAATTATTGTAGTTGAGGTATCGAAAGATCTGTCCCTGCTGGGACGTGGTTTTTGGGAAATTTGAGAAAACGAGAGTTCGTCACTTCTGGAGGCTGGTTTAAACAAAACGGGGTGTTTGCTGGGTGTGTTTGTGTAAGAAGAGCCATTAGTCAGTCAGTGGCAACCAGCATGGCCATGACCGGGGTGGCAGCCGCGGTCATGAGATAGGTTCCCATGAAACGTTGTGATATTGCTGTGGTTGTGGTTGGGCACTCGTTTGTCTTCTTTTAAGCGGAATTGGTATTGGCCCGCCGTGGCCGATTGGGTGTCAAGAAGCATGTAGATCACATGGATACCGAATCGTTGATCGTTTGAAAGCTCATCAAGAATAAATTTGACCGTGGAGGCTTCTCTTTCGATTTATTTAGAATTCTAAATGATTAGTTCCTTGCGGATACTGAGGTTCTTGGGAATGATATTTTGGATGGTCTCATGATGTTTAAGGTTCAATGTGTCATCCGTCAAGGAAAGGAAATCAGTTTGGGATTTGCTTTTCAAGATGTTGATGATCTGTTCTACGATAATAGCCGGATGTTTAATGAATACATAGGGACGAGCGGTGAAATGTACGACTTCTGGAATGGTGATTTCTTGATTAAATGACGGGAGCATGTTAGTGCTTTGATATTTTCGCTGGTGTCGACAGAAATGTCGAGGGACAATACATCTTCGTACTCGTGTTCGACGAATGTTCCAATGAGATTTTGGATATATTGAAGATGATTGCTGGCTGTGATTTCGACTACTTGTTGAAGAAAAAGCCAAGTGAGAAAAATGGAGTTCGGATATGTAAATTTATGATTCATTTGGGTGTCAAAGACAGAGATTTTCGCGTGCTGCCAGAACTCTCTCCATACAAGTCTGAAGCTGATTTCATGCGGGTGATATGCACGAGCTGAAAGTGGAGTGAAGTCAGCGCTTGCTGCTTTCGAAAGTGGGTGGCCCATAACCTGAGAAAAAAGATAAGCGATGCCAGGCGCCAGTGGCCCCACAGGGACGCCATCGTTAGGTAATCTATCTACGAACGATGAAAGCAGTAGAAATATTGCATTCTTGAACGTGATAGCGACGTTTCAGCTTTGGCGCTCGCGGAATGAGAGCCTTAATTGAAGATTGGTGCTTGTGCGTGATGGAAGTCAGCGTACACATCCAATAGAAACTATCTTGTACACGCCCAGGGCCCTACGCTCATATGAGGACAATAAGGAGATATATGAGACCATTATGAAGAAATACGTTTCAAAAACCCATTATTATGCGTTTCAAATCACATAAAATTCAAAATTAAATAAGGTGACATTTGTTGAAGGGGTCATTTTCGAAAAAGAAGGGCGTTTAGCAAGTCTAGAAGCTCTGATAGGATTAGTAGATTGCTTAAGGAAATTGAGCTTTTCATTTCTTTCATTTAGAAAAACGTTCGAAACAGGCCTAAACAGACGGCTAAAGATCTCAGTTCTACCTTGTTTATTATTTTTAGCTGTCAAACCTGCCAGACTCATAAAGGTGAATAATAAAAACAATTACATTCGTCGAACAGCAACATAAATAAATGCTCTCCTCAAACTTTGCAGAACAATCCAGGCACAAAACTTTCGGACTCGTGAGTAGATTAACAGTTCTCGTATATGCCTTGGTGAAAAGCACAAGTTAATGTTTCGTCTTTTTCTGTCTTCTTTCGGGTAGTTTTTGATATACAAGCACTTCCAGTCTAAGTAAGTTCCATATGGAGAATGGAATTATTGTTTTCTAACTATCGCTCTAAACTTTTAGTTCGCCCTTAAGTGCTATTACATGACTAATCACTTAGTTTTCAATGAAGATTACTAAGTGTGAGAGACTGCGAACTTTAGAGATCTATTTTCTATAAATTTCATGCATCTACGGTATAGATTCCGAAAAGGCTTGTACTGACCCTTGTAAACCATTCCTTGACATAAATTTTGTTTTCTAGATTAAATTCTTCTTGACCATGTCCATTATTTCTATCTTTTTTTGAGCAGACATGGTATAAATTTTCACGAACCTCTGCTTCGTTGACTTTTAAGTAATTCTTGGTGGCTTTTCCATTATATGTCCGCCATCTTTCACGACCTTTCGGAGTGTCAGGATTTGTAGTTTCATTAGAACTTAATATGTTCCTTTTTCAAGATTAACCATTAAAACAGCCATTAGCTTTTCCTAACTGCCTGGACTAGAAGCTAATGGTGGTTTGTGCTCCCCACGATGAGTCATGACCGGCTTTCATGAATTATACATGGGATGTATTCTCGTGGCTGTTTTCAGAACACGAGCAAATCTTATACCCGGTCCTAAGAGCGAAATGGCTGTATGAAATGATGCAATAAAGGAACTCAGCATATAAAATGCGATCGCTGCAAAACAAACCTTGAACTAGATACATCGTCGGTGTTCTCGGAATGCTAGATAAGGGTGCTAGATTGCAAGTTTGTTAGGGAATCACTCAAAAAAACTACGAAAACGCTAGATTCTGCTAGTTCGCGGTGGTTGGCAAGCAAAAAAAAATAT
>JAHNZQ020000010.1:653073-668489 GCA_019155205.2 Gracilaria vermiculophylla | reverse complement strand
CATGTGAAGGTATGTATTAGTGGAGTCTGGACTCCACTTCATGGAGTCCAGACTCAGTTTTTGGTCCGAAATAACTTGGAAATGTGAATATGTTTGCTAGTTTTTACTTTCAAAAAACTAGCAGTGTAGAATGTGTGAAAATATTTTAATGGAAATTGATTCATTCAAAAGTGGGTTTTAAGAGTCGATATCCGTCCATTTTAATTCTTTCTCTTTTGATTGTCAAACTAGCATTCCGAAAACACCGACGATCAATACAGCTGCAACATGTTCATGATAATTCTGAAACTTCAGCTCTATTGCCACTTTGCTATCAATATTAATTTTGAACCTTTGATTTATTTAACTTTTTTCACAGGAAACTGTTTTCAGTTTCTATTAATTATGGAGCTTTCGGTTTATAGCCAGGCACTTCGGAAGGCCTACTACACTCATTTTTACACATATTCCTTACCATCTTGGTATGCTTTTATCAACATTGCATGTTGCCACGGAAATGACAAGTGCTCTGCAGTAACTGTTCATGAAATTGTAAAGCACATCGAAAACGGTGTGTGCACTTCTGAGATTAAACCAACTGTTGGAGCTTGTAGATGTAAATTTCGTAAAGTCCAATCTGGCGAACGGTACTAAATGTTTTGTCCTTCGTGTAACACTGTTGTGCTAAGACCTTGCGGTGGAATATTTAAATGAAATTCTAAAAAGAAAATAGCCCGGGAACGGGTTGCCCTTTAATTCTGTGATGAGACTCTGGTGCTGGGATTTGGATAGCTTTCTGTAATTTTTTCAATGCCTCTGCGGTGCGCGATGTGCGACAGATACGGACCATGTTCTAGACTCGCCGTGGTGGCGCTTTGCAAAATCGGGTTGATCGCTGTAGATACTGTAGTGACTGTACTATAGAGCAATGCCAGATCGCGCTGTGGCGCAGATCCATTGCTTAGGCAAAATCTTGCAGTAGATGCAACTTCTACAAAGATAAAGTCTATCTAGCTCGGCTCTGAATCGTTCCGCCTTGTGGAGCGTCATTCCCCTCGCAAATGTACGCCCCATATCACTGAGAACTCACACGTTTCGCGTCACTGGAGAGAAGTGTAGTACAGAGAGCGGCGTACGCGGAGCCAGTAGATAGGTCCACGAAGGGTGATGGGTCTAGGAATCATAGGAGTGGCTCAACCTAGAATGGGAGACCAAAAGGTACGTATAACGGTAGCGTCAGCACTGGGACGGCTGAAGGCGCAGGATGGCGTGCAGGCCTACGGCCATCGATTGGTAGTGACAGATGCAGGACGTACGGGTCAGGGAATTCTGTTGGGATACATGTGAAGCCTAATGGTCGACTGTAAGAACAACAACGGTCAAGACTTAGCCAAATAATGATTACCTTTAAGTTGTAGTCGGAGAGTAACTGATACACCTCTCTACGTATTGGGCGAAGCTCCCACTCCCCGTCACCCATCCACGTCGCAATAATGCCAGCAATGGTGGGGCCCGGTACGCTGCGTACTGTAGCATTCCGATATCAATAAATTCCGTAGAACAGTGGATCCTAAGGTGATATTGTGAAGTGGCATTATGGCGCGATATTCCTAAGAAGGGCTCGTACTTTATTAACAGAGCCAAGTGGCGCGTAATTCGGCCCATGTGCGCTACAGTACCCCTGAAGAACGTTAGAATTTAGATTTATTTTAGTTGATTTTTGCAGGTAGTTACTACAGTAGTGACACCTGTCGAGGCGGGCTCCCGGCGTGACACTTAATCTGCCGGTCGAGCTCCACCTTTGGGGAAGTAAACGAAGCACCATTGAGTCTACGTCTATTTTTCCGGTTGGAGACTCTCGTCGAACATCCTTAAGGTTTTTAAGCCGCCGATCCCCAGATTGCCCAGTAGCAGCGCCTGTAGGAGCATTGTCCGCCCAGTGAACCTTCCCCTCCGCTTCGTGTTTACGGATCCCCTTTCAGAACTCCCCCGGCTCGCGACAGCGATTACCGGAGACCTCCTTTAGGAACTCGCGCTTTTGGAGTCATCAAAAACTCCTATCGGACGTTGTGCACCACCACTTTGAAAGGAGAACGGACGGTACCCCATTCACGTCTGAAAAACGAGCCGAAGTAGTACTGTACTGTGCCTTTTGCGTAACATGTGAGTAAATTTTGTTTCATAATCACTACACTACATCAATGATATCCATCAATATGGCTCAAGGATCATATTTTTCGCGCTCCAAAAAGCTCGGAAGTATACAATTCAAAGCTCATAGAAAATTAGATGCAAATTATTGGCGATATTTGGACCTTCATTCGGTCACCATTTACTATTTTCTTGAATATCCACCAATTTACAGATTTAAGAACTGGACGGAGCGTCCAAAACTTCTCAGTTCTGCACAGAAACGTGGTTTGAACGGTAACTGTGTCGAGGTAAAGTGTAGTACATGAAAATTTTAAAACACCTACACCTTGATAATCAGCAATATGGCTTGAAATCAATATGAAGAATTTGTTCAAGTATAAAAAAAGAAAAAAATACTCGTTCTAGAAGTTCTTCATAAACTAAAAAGGAAATCTTGGTGGGCAAGAATAGTGTACTGAAAAGATCAATGGGACATTCTTATAGTTTCTGAAGAAAAAAAGTAAATGTAGATGGTCCAGATTGTTATAAACTATGTTACTTTAGCATGATCTTAGAAAAGAATTCTCTCAAAGTTGGACAAGACACCTTGGAGGAGGCTTTGTAATGATATGGGCTATAAGATTAAAAAACGGAAAACAGATGTTGCATATATTAATAGAAAGATAGAATTGGCATGAAATCAAGAAGTTCTATGTATTTGTGTGCTATTTATTGGATATTATGTACTCGAAGTAAATATTGTTTTTGAACTAGATAATGTACGGGTACACATATCCAAAACGGTGCCAGACTGGCTACAAGAATCAAACATAAAGGTGATGGAAGGGCCAGCGCGCTCACCAGACTTCAGTACCATTGATAATATGAGAGGTTTATTATCAAGAATGGTTAATGGCCAAGAAAGGCAGTTTAGCACAGTATTTTATTTGAAAAACTGTATTAAGAATTCTTGGGACTATATTTCAATTTCGACAATTAATAGATACATTAATTCAATGCCCAAACGCTGTATTATCGTTATTCAGCAAAAAGGTGGGAAATTAGTTACCGAGTCTCCAAAAGAGACTTAAAAGTTGATAAAGAGGTCATGTTTTTGAAGCGGTTTTTGGACTTGAATTTATTTTAAAATTCAATTTTGTAGTCGTACAGTGCCAGAATTACGATTTTTTTACTTTGACACCAACGTGATATGATTTTGAAACAGTCTGTATGTGGCCTTATGCCGAAATGTCCACGTGGGCCTTGAGAAGAAAGAACGCAGGCATAGCAACGTAGAAAGGAGAAAGAGGTTGGAATAAGGATTTGAGGGTTCCGTCGGTGGTAAGGCGGCCCATCCTCTCAATTACACTCTGACCTCCCCACTGCGCCTTCGTGGGCTTCGAGCCGTGCCGATGGCGTGCAGATTGCAGTCTCGGTCAAGGACAACTCTAGAAAACGGAGGGCGAGCGCGTGGAAGCGAATGCGTTGAAGCATGCGCGTTTGCGAGAGAGTGCGTAGCGAAAAATCGGCATGGCTTGACTTCAAACCCATCATCGTGCAGGGGCGTGATCCGAACCTAGCGGAGGCTCGACGCATAAGCCTTCGTGCCACCTCTTAGGAGCGTTTGCAGACTTTTATCTGTCTTCTCGACGGCGAGGAGAATCACATCGCGCCCTCAGTCGACCGGTGAAGCTGTTCGTCGCCGCCAACTCGCGTTTTTCCTACGCGCTCGCTCACAACTGCGCTCGCTTCAGCTTGAAGCTCTGTCCCTTGCTGATGCGGCTGTCCTTGCACGTTATAACTTTTAACCCTATTTTCTAAACGTATCTTCTACAAGTCCCGAAATCGACTCCTAGGCTCTAACGAAATTCCAAGTTGCTCTACACTCACCTGTTCCTCCTGCTCCAAAACTTCTAACTCTTGATCTATTTCATGTTCGTTTGCAAATCCAGTCGGTATATCGTACCGTCGTTTCGTGGCTGGTGTTCGCATTCCGTCGGTGTGACATGCAAAACCTGAATGCGCATCTTCCATCCTGTGACTGGGTACGAGCAACAGTTTGGGGGTTTCGTGGCTCGTATCATCATACATGACCTCAACTCGTTTTGGCGACAAATTAAGCGATTGCTGCCGTGTTATAGAAGAGCATACCGTATCCATCCGTACACATTCTTTCGAATTGCCACTTGCCCTGTAGCTTTTTGCTGCCCTCGTCGGCACATGTATGGTTTCCATCCCCACATGTGCATGAGGTGAAGTATGCTTCAACTCATAACCGCGGTTATGTTCGCTCATGCCCGTCATACGAGTAGTGCCCGGCTGATGTTGCACGGTCATACGAGCGTCAGCAAGAACGGTTGATGTGTCGGCGCAAGATATTTCATGATTGTCATTATCATGATCAAGTGCGTGTGTATCTTTGGATGAAAGCTCGGTTGTGTCATCGTACACGTTGATCACTTCTTCTGTTATCAAACGTATGGACTGTACTTGCTTGATGGTGGCGAGCATCGGTTCCATGTTTGCCTCATCAGCTGTCAAGTCATGATCGCTTTGCTCATCCTGATGCCAATTTGAACCAGTTAAATGAACGCCATGATTGTGACGACTGCCATCAATGTGCGGCAAGTGACCACGAGTGGCTCGATGTAGCGACTGTCCATGATTGTTTGAATCGAAGGACGAGCTGTTTGTGCGTGACATATGTTGGCTGTTATGGTCAGAAGCATGAGTTACCTCTGACGCCATTTCGCTCATACTGTCGCACATGCTCATTATTTCGTGGGGCGAGAGACGCATAGATTCCACATGCTGGATGGTTGCCAAGTGCGGATGCCGGTTCGGATCTTCCCGGTTACGCTCCGGATGCGAGTTATCATGGGACGCAAGCTCGCGTGGATCGTCTTGCACAGGAATTGCGTCAAACTCACTTAGATCATCGAGATTGCAAGGGGGGGGTGCGGGTCGCGCAGTGCGACCGCCAACCTCTGCCTCGGGCGACCATAAGTGTTGGTACATGCGGTGCAACTCGGCACATACGAATTGCACTGATGGTCTGCAGTCCGGGTCGTTATTCCAACAGCACTCAACTAGTTGCACGTATCCGGGCGGCAAATGGTGGCGCTCAGGCCATGGCGGCCGCATGCGTTTGTTCGCGACGAGATGTATGAGTTGCAGCGGCTGAAGATGCGGCCACGGCTTTTGCAAGGTAGCGAGCTCCCACAGCACAATGGCCAGTGCGTAGATGTCGGCGGCCTTGGCAGCGCGCGCATCGGCGAAGGGCAGACCGTTGAAAGCCTCCGGGGCAAGGTAGGCGTAGGTGCCCGCCGGTCCCTTGTCGGCGGGCACGTGGGTGCGACGCAGATGGGCGGTAGGGTGCGGGCTGGCGAGGTGGGCGAGATTTCGCGACAGGCCAAAGTCGCACAACTTGGCCTGAGCGGTGGGCGGAAAAGACGCAGTGGCAGCGCAGGGCTTCTCAGAAAGCAGAACATTCATGGTCTTGAGGTCGCCGAACGAAAAGTGCGAGGCATGCAGATACGACAGACCGTTAGCCACGTGCTGTGCAACGCGGAGCAAAGATGGGTGTGCCAGGGCGCGTACGCCGGCGTTGCGCAGATCGGAGAGGGCGTGGAAGAGGCTGCCGCCGCGCATGAGCTCGGTAACGAGCAGCAAGTGGTGTGGGTTCTCGATGGCGGTGAAGAACTGAGTAATGCATGGGTGGCGCAGACGTTGGTAGCGGTGGAGCTCGCGGCGGAACTGGGCGATGGCGGCGGGGCGCGCGGTCAACAGCGAGCACTTCTTGACGGCTACCGGGCATCCGGCAAGATAGCCGAGGTATACGGCGGCGGACGAGCCGCGACCCAGTTGCGTGGACGTGAGACGTAACGGCGAGGAGTGGTAGGGGGCGCGCGACGCGTCGGCAACTGCCTCGGCGTCGCCAGCCGTCTCGGCGTCGCCAGCGGCTTCGACAGCGCTGGCGTTGGGGTCTGTGTGCGTTTGCAGCATGGGGTGAGCGCCACGGTACGGGCGGAGTTGGTCGCGGTGGTGAGGGGCAAGTGGCTCGAGTACGTTCTGTGAGTGCGTTCGCGCGAGCGCGGAGGTTTTGTGCCAGCGTGGCCAGTGCCGGAATAACGGCCGTGAGGACGGCGCGTGCCGCTGTAAGCGCGGCGCGCAGCAGCGCCACATTGCTGTGCGCGCGCTTGCGCCGCTTTGGTGCAATGA
Organism: Gracilaria vermiculophylla; assembly: GCA_019155205.2. Classification (NCBI taxonomy): domain Eukaryota; phylum Rhodophyta; class Florideophyceae; order Gracilariales; family Gracilariaceae; genus Gracilaria; species Gracilaria vermiculophylla. The sequence goes on along the minus strand of JAHNZQ020000010.1, from coordinate 662,156 downwards.
AACCGAACACAAATGCGCGAGGCGGCCGTTTTTACGCAGCCGTCGATCGGGCCCGCGCCTCTGCTACCCTCCGCAAGCGAAACCGCCCGCCCGTGTCCCCGCCTGAACCACCCCCTACGCATCCGCGTCCACTCCTCATCCCCCCCCCTCCCCCCCACCGCCCGATGTCCCTCCCCGCCGCTAGCACCGCCGCTGCCGCCGCCGCTGCCGCTGCTCCCTCCCTCGACGCATCCGCTCCCCCTCCCGAGGCATTCAGCGACGATGAAAAGGACCCCAAGCCCGCCTTCCCCCCCCCTCCCATGCCCGCACTCGGCTCCCTCGGCATGCACGAGCCCTACGTCCGCTCTTTCATCCATCACACTCCCAACTGGCCGCGCACAGGCATCACCTTTCTCGACATCAGCCCCTTGCTGGCTGACGCCCGCGCCCTCAGGCATTGCATAGACAGCCTAGCCGACCGCTACGGTGGTGGTCATCTCACCCACGTTGCCGGCATCGATGCTCGGGGCTTCACTCTAGCGTGTGCCCGTATGTTGTTCTTCTCAATCTTCCTGTCTCACATCATCAATGCTGACTCCTCTGCTTTTCTTCCGCCCCTTCAGTTGCCTACAAGCTCAACTGCGGCTTCATTATGGTCAGAAAGGCGGGCAAATTGCCCCCGGGGGATGACGATGCGTCCTCGCTCTTATCGGAGCCCTATGAAATGGAGTATGGTAGAGGTCAATTGCAAATGCCCGCCGACCTTTTTGAAACCTCGAGTGTCGCCACTCCTCGCGTCTTGCTAGTCGATGATCTCCTCGCCACTGGCGGGACCGCCCGCGCTGCCTGCAACTTACTGAGAAATGCCGGTGCTACAATCGTTGAGGTTGCCGTGCTTATCGAGCTCTGTTCTTCTCAATTGTGTGGAAGAAGACGCCTTAAAGAGGAAGGCTATATCGACCTTCATTCCTTGATCTGTTTCTCCGATGACGGTGCTCCATGCGTATGATTCTGTAACGCGGCTGCCTGTTCAGTTTCTCGCTGTAGATACCACTCTCCGCTTTGTATATGCGCATCCCGCCTTCCGTCTTCAGTTTCCTGTACACAGATGGTGCGTTGTGCTTGTCACTAACGACCCCAACGTCACAATCGTCTTTGTTTGCAATCCCATCAACAATTTCTACTCTCGGCGCGTTGGTGTGGCCCCTGTTAACGGAGCTTCTATGGGCGAAGAGCACCGCGGTGCATGGTGGGCACCCTCGTCGTCAGAATGCTGCAAGGTGCTGTGAGATACCCCAATTCCTAACAAGAGAAAATCACATGAGCATCACAATCGAATGACGCGCACTTACCCCTTATCCCCATTGTGCACACGCTAACACGTCGAGGTTGTCGTCGCCGTTATTCATGAGGGGTATTCCATCTCTACACGTGCGCATCGCCTAATCTTTAATATTCAAAAGCTACAATGCGCACCACCTCTTCAACGCAACAATAAATCAAAGACGGCATGTGAAAAGTTTCCCTCCTTCAAGTACTCCAGTCTCGGACCTGAAGAGCAATATACTCTCGAAACCCTTTGCTACGAAAGTCTTCGGGAAGATGGAAAATGCTGGTGAAGAAGAGGGGCAGAAATTTATAGTTCAGTGAAGTAAAATGCGAAAAGAACAGGTTTATGAACAAAACTTACCGAGATGCATCATTAAACGAATGCAGTAATCACTCTAGCTGGCTCTGGACGGATACCATATTCTTGAGACATGGGCCTTTCGAAGTATTTGTGAGCTATCAAACAATCATGATCCACAGAAATGGCAATTGAGTGCAACTACTCAAAAATAAGTAATTTCAGCTTCGTGAGGAACCACTTCGGAGTAGCAATAATGATGTTTATCATGGCCGTGTTTGGCATGATGTTTGGATTTTTCTGCCTTCCCTGCTTTTCAAGAATGATTGCTATATGTCGATTTCTCGTGACGCATAGGCTTATTACGTACCCTCAATGACCTATAATGCGTCCTAGAAAAAGTGGCCACTCTGGTTACAGAACTAGAACCGTGTTACGCTCAATCTGATAGCTGTGTTTTCCAAGGAAATCATCATTGGCTTTCTTTCATGCAAAGGGTTATCCTCACTAATGTATTTCTGCTTTCAATCCCTCATCCCCACTCGTCGATAGAATGGCTCATCAAGACAAGCTGCATACTAATGAGTCGCATATTATGGCCTATCAGGTCATGGCGCTTTCCTGCATCAAGTCTGTATTATTTTTCCTCTATCATCTTATGGTCACATGTCTTCCTTAGCCAACATCAACCGGACTGATGATCAACTTCTTTGTCAAATTGGATCTGAACAAATGAGGACGCAACATCGCTAATCCTATGTAACACACGTTCTGGCTGTCCTTCTTTATCGTTAGAAGCTAATAATGGAGATGACTGTAATCTCAACACAATCGCCATACGGACTACTTGCGACAAGGTGACCGTATTCTCTGTACCCCGACAAACAGACAAAAACATGCCGTTCGGAAATCTTCAGGAGTGGACTCATGTACAGTCCGCGTAACCTGAATAAGGTCACCGGCCTCATTCATACTGTCACGATGTGTAAGAGAGAAAGAAGCAAGGTGGCAGACTCTGTTCCTTCAACTCAGCAACAGGCGTGGTTGTGCAGCTTGATACAGTGCGCGAAACCTGAATAAGGCCACCGGGCTCTTTCTTACTCTCACAAAATGTGCTGGAGAAAGAGGCAATGTGGCACAGTCTGTTTCTTCAACTGAACTACAGGCGTACTTGAACAGCTTCGTAGAGCGCAAACTCTTGCCGTTCAGTAGTACGGTGTTGTGTGCCTATTGATTCTTTAGGTCCACTCTGTAAACTAGATGTAAGCAAAGCTTTGGCGTTTATTCTCAACTAGACACACTTGCTGTACGTTAGCATGTGCATTGTAAAGTACAGTGCGTTTCAAAAACATATTACCCCTCAAAAGTGCGCCAAAACTGTACTGTAGACTAGATTTTGCACATAGTCTATGTAGAATCGTTTCAAAAAGATATGTACACCTTCTTCTTTATAATAAAAATGGCTCGACGCCCGCCACTTTTCAAACATGAACAGCTTCAAATCGTTAAATTAAACGCCAAGAAACATTCCTACAGTGCTATCACTAAAACATCAAAGTGTTTTAGGGTCACAATTGCTACTTTTCTATAAAACCCGACTCTATAGTGCTTAAAATCATCTTCTGGACGCCCAGAGAAGCTCCGCCCAGTAGATAAGAGAGGTATGAAAAAGGGAGCTGTGCAAAGGAAAAGTATCGTGCAAAACAATTAGAATTAATCTTAATCGCAACGTTTCTAAATCAAATATATGGAGGCAAATAAACTGCACAAATTTATTTAAATATAAAAAAATGAAAAACACTTTCTTTCTCCAAGACCATCACAAGCCCAAAAAGGTTATCAGGTGTGCTGAAAAGCCTAATGGAGAAAAACATGGGAAAATATTATTCTTAATGATGAAAAAAAGTTCAATTTGGAGGGACCAGATTGCTAAAAATTTATTTGGCACGATCTTCGTAAACAACGTCATTACTTTTATACCAGGCATTCAGGTGGAGGCTCTGTAGTGGTTTGGGCAGGTATTTCTAAAAACGGTTTGACGGAAATTGCCTTCATTGAAACAAACATGAGTGCGTAAAAATATCAAGAAGTTCTATAAAGTTATTTTCTACCGCTTGGTTTATGTTTTCACGAAGAAATTTTCTTTTTTCAACAGGATACTGCGCCTGTACACACTTCATCTTGAATCAAAAATTGACTACAGGAGTCTAAAGTATCTGTTCTAGAGTTACCAGCGCGCGCACCAGATTTTAACCCAATTGAAAACGTTTGGAGACTGCTGGCAAGGATGGTTTATGTGCATGGAAGGCATGTTTAGACAGTTTTTGAACTCAAAAACTGTATTAAAAATTGCTGGAAATCTATAACAGTTTCAACTGTGGAAAAGTACATCAATTCGATGCCAAAACTTCTCATTAGCGTTATACATCAAAAAGAATGCAAAATAAACTATTGAGCGTCGCGCAGCAAAGATTTGTTATTGCTGATCATATGTTTTTGAAACGGTTTTTTGACTTTACTTTTTTCTGAAACCTATTTTTGTAGGCGTACAGTATACATTTGGTAGTTTTTTGAGATTTCACAGCATGTCGTATGTTTTTGAAACAGTCTGTAGTATCGAAAACCGTTTTTTACAAAGGAAACCGTGCATAGACTTTTAATGAGGTACAGTGCGTTTCAAAATCAAATTACCCCTAAAAAGTGCTCCAAAACTGTACTTTAGGCGAGATTGTGCACATAGTCTAAATAGCATTTGTTTCAAAAAGATATGTACACCTTCTTCTTTCGAAAAAAATGGCTCGTGGTCCTCCACTTTCAAAGCAAGAACAGCTTCAAATCCTAAAGTTAAACGCCGATAAACACCCCAACAGTGCTATCGCTCAAAATTTGAAGCGTTCTAGGGTCAAAATTGCTACTTTTTTCAAAATTCCGACTCTTTATGAATTCAACTGATCTCGAAAACGCCCTAAAAAGCTCAGTCCATTATACAAAAAGAAATTAAAAGAGAATTTTGCAACGTAAACGTATCGTGGAAAACAATTGGAATGAATTTCAGTGTCAAAGTTTTTATGTTAAATGTATGTAGGCAGATAAACAACACAAATTTATTTAAGTACAAAAAAAAGAAAAAAACAATTCTTCTTGAAGACCATCACAAACAAAAGAGAGTTGACTGGTTTGCTGGAAAAGCATACTGGAAAAAAGAATCAGAAATATTTATTTTTCTGACTGATAAGTTTTCAAAAACATTCAAGTTAAAATTCCCTTTCCAATTCATAGAACATTTCACTTTTAAACTTCATTTTTCCTTTTACAGTAGTTAATTTTCGCTTTTGTAAACTAAATTAATACTAATTCAAAGCTTCTGCATAGCGATTCACAAACGGTCTACACTTAAAATCTTCATAGCTTTCGCGCTATCTAAGATAGTTCTTTTTAATCAAAACCTGTTCAAAAAGACCCGTAATGGCCATGACGCATTTGAACGAGCACATTTTATTCTTTTTCAAAAACTTCATAGTGAAGGAAAAAAATAAATACATGCGTCACATTACTTTATAGTCAAGAAAGAAACTTTTTTCATCTTTGTAGATTACCAAACTGCACCCGCATCTTGATGAAAAAGCAATAAACATTTCTAACGAGATATGTAAAATTTTATAAAACACTGTAAGAAAGCATGCTTATCGAAAAGCATTCGTATGTAGTAATTATGCACCGAAAATATAGTCAATAGCATAAAATAAGCTGTCATAGAACGTTAATATGTTTACATTTTATTGCTTTATTTTGCTTATGAGAAAGATCCGTGAAATACTGTAATTTATTTACATCAAAGTTTTACTAAATTTAAAATTCATTCTTTACACAACTGCCTTTTTTCAGTTCTCATAGCACACAACAGTATATTTTTTTGTTTATTTTAAGCTTCCAAAGTGAAAGTTGGTTCAGTTTTATAAATTTAAAGAATTTTAAACCGTTTTTCATTACCATTTTGTTCCTGGTTTATAAATCGACAGTTCTTTTCATGGAGAATTTAGTACAAAATACTTTACCAGAGTAATATTCTAACAGAAAAGAATGCTTATTTTTGCAGCTGAATATTATTAGGCTATCAATAAACCGTTAATTTTATATTGCAGTACATATTTATGAAAATGATAAAAAAAAATGAAAATAAAGGCCCAGATTTGTGTTGTTTGAAGTCTTGTGTTTCACGCTTCTAAAGTAGAAGATCTTAATTCTTTGTGAGAAAACCAATTTATTGTGGAAATAATCACGCATGAGTTCGAAATGTCCTATCTATTTGAAACGGGAACTTAAACGGTGTAAAGGAAACATAAGATTACAGTAGGTACCATCGCACATTTTGTCGGGCTTTATAGATGTCTGAAACTTTTGAAAGCACTGTATTATGTCGGTGTTTTCGTTATAGTTCGTGTTTTTGTCTCGGACGACTGAAAAGGTCAAACGTGTGAGACATCTTGGACACTATTCGTTTCAAATTCATATTACGCATAGAAAATGCTCTGAAGTAGTACTGTATTTTACCTTTTGCATAAAGTATAAAATAAATTCATTTCACAATCTTGGCACTACATACACAACATCTTGTCAAAATGGCTCGAGAATTACCTCTTTTGCGCTCCAAAGAGCTTGAAATCATATACTTGAAAGCTGATTAAAAATCATATGCTGAAAGTGGCCGACATTTGAAGCGATATCTTGTCACAAGTCTCCGTTTCCTTAAAATTCCAGCAAGCTGTGGAATATAAATATCTACAGGGAATCTATACTTTCTAGGTCTTGCAGATAAATGCGTTTTAAACTGGAAACTGTGTCGGAAAAATTTTTCGTGCAATAAACTACATAAAACTTTTCTGTAATGTACCTATATCCAGCGTTTATCCCTGAAATCAATAAGAGTTTGTTCTAGTTTATTAAAATGAAGAAAACATTTATTCTAGAAGATCCTCATATACAAAACATGATATCTTGGTGTGCAAATATGGCGCACTGAAAAGATCAGCGGGACACAGTCCATTTTTTCGGAAGAAAAAAATTCAAAGTGGGTGGTACAGATTGTTATAAGTGTGGTTGGCGTGAACTTAGAAAAGAACGCTCTGAATTCTGGACAAGACACTCTGGAGGCAATTCTGTAACGGTACGGACTGCTATGCCAAAATATGCAAAAGCAGATACTGCATTTATTGTTGATAGTTCAAATGGTGAAATGTGCGCCCTGTGTCACAAGAGAGTATAACGCGAATAGCTCATCTGTTTTCCAACAGGTTATGGGTCCAGCTAATTGCTAGGACCCTGGGTTCGACTCCCAGAAGTGACGTGAGCCTGAGAAATTGTACAGGTGTACAGCAGTAGTGAAGATTGGCTACTGTAAGCTCGAGGTCTCGTTCTGTAAGGAAGTACAGGGCGAGGGGGCGTGTTGATAGTTCAAATGGTGAAGTGTGCGCCCTGTGTCACAAGAGAGTATAGCGCAAATAGCTCATCTGTTTTCCAACATTTATTGACGGAAATATAGACTCTGCATACTACCAAGAAGTTCTTTATAAAGATATGCTACCTTATGCATATTGTGTACACGGAGAATACTTTGTGTTTCAACAAGATAATACCCCGGTACACAAGTCTATATTGGTGTCAGACTGGCGACAAGAAGCAAACATAAAACGCATGCAAAGGCCAGCGCGCTCATCGGACTTAAACCCCTTTGAAAACGTATGGAGTTTATTGTCAAGAATGTTATATGGCCATGGCAGGCAGTATAATACATGCGTTGATTTCAAAAAATGTATTAAGAATTCCTGGTATAATACTTAAATTTCAACAATCAGCAGTTAAACCAGTTCAATGCCCAAACGCCGTATTTGCATTGTTCCGCAAAAAGGTGGAAAAAATAGGTACGGAGTCGCCATAAGGGTATCTTCAACGGGCTGCAACAAAACATTAATGAATTATTTTGCTGTCTATACCATCTCCGCTGGGGCGAGAATAGGAGCAAAATTTTGAACAGGTTCGTATTTCTAAACCAAAGCGTCCTGATTTGGTCGTGAAATACTTACCTGTAGAAAATAACGGTGACAAAGCACTATCCACGCGCGAGGCTGTGAATGAACCAATAGTTGGCGTTTTGGTACCAAAAAAGCGAAACACTGGACTGTGAATGAGTAGATTGCGGCATTTCACTGTCTTTCCCTTCTTACACTTTGCGGTGAAACCACAACTTGTTGCAAAAACCGATTTTATGCAATGGAGCCAAAGAAACTCACCATACGGGGACCGAGATTTTTTCCTCGAGAGGACACAGCAATTTCGAGAGCAATTATAAAGACCTCAGAAGACCCAATTGTTAGTACTGATCGGAACAAGAAGCTGTTCTATGACGCTATTGCAAAGCTCTACAACGAGCATTATAAGCCCCAAAACCGTGCGGCTGAATCCGATAGGATATATCGCAAAAGATTTGCAGCGAATGAAAACAGCTCTTTACGACGGTATCGGAATTAAGTCTCCAACAGAGGACGTCGGAGAGCGTTTCAACTTCATTGGAGCGTGGGAAGTTCTGAGATAGTATGCGGATTCGCGGGACTTCGCGCAATTCGCTCCCAGGCAAGAAGCAAAGGCCAACGGATCGATCAGGAGCTCTCTCTCGCTCCTCGTCGTCCAGGGCTTTTTTTTTTTTTTAAGTAGTGTAGATTGCCAAGATTCTAATTTGAAGTTGGGAGCACTGGCTCCACGGCGCTCAAGATAACCGACAGCGACTAACATCGAGTTCGTACGCGCTACAGTGGCCTCAGAAACAATGTTAGTTTGTTTCTTCAGGAAAGCAATGTCGCATAGCTCGTTGTTTGAGATCTCTCTTCTTCGTCGTATAAAGAAAATCCTGTAAAACTACAGGTATATCTTCTGCTACGTTTCCGAGTGGCTCCCACGTTCGGTCTACCTCATCGGGAAAACCTTGCCACTGAACTAATAGTTCAATACCATTGGGTCCATCACGGATATCACAAAGCGAGTCTGCCGTCTGTACCTCGGTTTCGTTAGTGCGCGCATATTCAAGTAATGCTGGATCAACTTCCTTCCCATCCAGGTCTGCGCGGTACAGTATCATTCTAGACACATGCACCAACTGCTTCTTCTGGTTGATGATGTCTTCGACTTCAAAGACCCACTCTGACTTCGTCGAGACCACCCGTCGCGGACCTCTCCACATAAACTGCAACTTGTGGGTCCTTCGCGACTGTGCTTCTCTAACTAAAACAAAACTGCCAACCTCTATTTCGCTGCGGCGTACATTGGTTTTGTTGTTATGACGCTCGACACTTCTTGTCCGGTTCTTCGTCACTGTCGATTCGACATTTTTATGCATGTCGTGAAGTGACTTTTGCAGTTCGTTAATTCCAATAAGCTGCCTCATTCGGGTCTCATCCTGACATGTAGCGTGAGCAAATTGCTCAAC
>JAHNZQ020000010.1:611796-648507 GCA_019155205.2 Gracilaria vermiculophylla | reverse complement strand
CTAACGCGTGAATATCTGCGTGGCATTAGTCTATAGCAAGCGAAGAACGTTTTTCATTGCTATAGACTACTAAACGGCGGCGCTATCTTGGTGAAAAACCAGTTTACATTTCTGATAAGATATGTAACATTTTATAAAACGTTGTGTTAAAGCATTTAAAAGCCTTCTAAAGTCTGTAGTGCTTACTGAAAAGGCTTTACATGTAAATGTTGTTTTCATCTAGAATCCCGTACATAACATAATATGAGCTCTAAGAAAACTTGTCTATGTTCAAGATTTATTTGATGTTTGTTCCTTATTATAACAATATGTAAAACACTGTTTTTCATCCTAATCAAAGTTTTACTCATTTTCAAATGCATTCTTTTTGCAGCTGACTTTTTTTTTCAGTGCTCATCGCATACTGTGGAAACATTATTTTTTTATTTGCGGCTTTCAAAAGGAAACGTTGTTTAGTTTTATAAACCGAAAGAACTTTGAAGCGTTTTTCATTACCATGTTATTCATGTTTTGTAATCGATTCGTTCTTTTCATGGGTTTTTGAGTGCAAAACACATTGTCAAGACAATATTCTTGCAAAACGTTATACTCATTGTTTTAGCTGAGCATTGTTAAGCTATCAATAAAACTTTATGTTTAAATTACAGTAAATATTGAATAAACTGGTATAAAAACGAGAACAATAGCCTAGATCTAAGGTACTATTTGAAGTGTTGTGTTGTAAGCTTTTACTTTATAAGATCTTATGCCTTTTTGAGGTAAGAAAGCAACATGATGTGGAAATAATCACGCGCGAGTTGGAAATGTCCTATACTTTTGAAACGCGTTTTTGAGGGTTTTAACGAAGGGGTGTGGCTAACGTACAGTAGGCAAAAATCCATATTTTGGCGCGCTTTTGCACTGTCCTATACTTTTGAAACGCACTGTATTCGCAAACTGTATCATTCTATTCTTGACAGGGTGCTAAAGGTCATAGAGCAAAAAGTATCAGCAATGGGATACTAAAAACCTGTTTTAGAAAAATATCAAGTAAAGTGCCATTATAATATTTCACTGTCGTATAGTAATTTCGCTCCAAGAAAAAAATGTTTTTACATCTTCTGCCCTGCTTGAGACCACAGAAAAGGGAGACAATGATTCTACCTTATTACTTTAGAACATGGAATAGAAGGGAGGCAAGGAATATTTTTGTGCAGTGATTGGAGCCCAAAAAGAACCAGTTTTTGTGCCTGTCTTATAACAATTTGGCACACTGTAGGCTCAAATCTCCGAAGCGAACTCTGACTGTGAATCGGGCGCGGTTTTTACCTGCATCGAAACCAGTTAACCACGACTATGGTCAACTATTGCCCCTCATTTGTAACCTCACGCCTGTTGACAAGCAGTTCATTTTTCTCGTTGTCCTCGTCACGGGACACATTTGACAATAAGAGGCACAAGATTCTGGACCAACGCGCTTGCCAGTTTCTCTCTGCTTCGAAATATGGTGCAATGATACAATTTCAGAATGCGTCAGCATGCTTAAGGTTGGAAGAAAAGGCTGGCTTCAAATTCTCAGGGAAGCTGCGTCCGGGGACAGTGTCTGAACGCCGTCTTGTTCCTAGAAAAATCCCTCGCCCTGACTATGCAGTAGATGGTAAACCAAAAGCAAAACGACTTGGTTTCACTGAAATTCCCACTCTGACCGACGAAGAAATCGAGAAGATGCGCGTTTCTTGTCGTATGGCCCGCGAAGTTCTTGATATTGCAGGCCAAATGGCTCAAGTAGGGGTCACTACTGATGACATAGATGCAGTTGTGCATGAAGAAACAATTAAGCGTGGAGCGTACCCGTCCCCGTTAAACTATCGGATGTTTCCAAAATCGTGTTGCACATCAATAAACGAAGTAATGTGTCACGGCATCCCAGACACAACGAGGTTGGAGAGCGGTGATATCATAAACATAGATGTGACCCTATACTTTGATGGATATCACGGTGATTGCTCAGAAACATACCTTGTGGGTGATGTAGATGAGAGTGGACGACATCTTGTCCGAATTGCGCATGAATGTCTGGAAAAAGCCATCGATATTTGCAAACCAGGTATCCAAGTGGAGACAATCGGAGGAGTTATTGAAGAACATGCAACGCATCACGGTTTCACAGTTCCTCGTGGTTTCTTTGGCCACGGCGTGAATTCCGTTTTCCACACCAGACCGATAGTGAGACATTTTAAGTCCAATAAGCCAGCGGGCATACTGAAACCCGGTGTTACGTTCACTATCGAACCAATCATCAATGAAGGAACTCGCCAGGATATCATATGGCCTGACAACTGGACTGCCACGACGAGGGATGGAAAGAGAAGCGCTCTATTTGAACATACTTTGCTAGTCACTGAAGCAGGTGTAGAGCGATTGACTCAAAAGCTGACATCCAGTCCACAATACTTCTGGGAGTAATAGATAGTTTCCAGCTGTACGAAGATTTACATTACTTACGCTGCACAGATTCCATTTCATTGCTCTGCCAAATACATATCCTGGAATGACAAGTTCGAATTTTTCTTCAAGGATCTTGTTTGATACGGACGGTGAGTCCTAAATTCCTCATTGGCCATGGGCTTGGATCAAAGATGAATATTTGTCTTGCTTACGATCAGAACGAGTCATGGCGTTTCGATATCTTCGCAGAGGGCTTCATAACGGTCCTCTCGCTGGTCGCCAAAAAGCTCTTGCTTAGAACAGGCAATATGTATGCTAAACGTGTTGAACATTTAACCTAGCCTCAATCATCATCTGATGACAAGATCAAAGTGTTTTACTTGATCTACAATGTTCGTGGGAGATTTAAAGAAGACCGTGCTTCACCTTATTTTTAGGCAATGTGCAGCAGAAGACTTGATCGTGAAAGCTTTTCCAGTTGTTCTCTTTCGTTTTCTTTTTAGTCATTGTGTCCCCAAAAAAGGGATCTGAGATCCGCCGAGCGTGAAGTGAATTGATATTCAACTCGAAATCCATGGTTCATTTTCGCGGATGAGCAAAATCTACTGAAATCTTGTGGAACACCTCGAGCCTTTTTAGCAGCATTGAGCAACCCAAATCCTGTCTGCTCCGCTCACTGACACAATATCCAGATCGGATAGATGAAACAGCTCGGGGCGCAGTAAAACATCGCTCCTAATATTTCATTTAAATTATTCATCAACGCCGGTGTCGAAATCCTTCCAACACATTCGGTGGTGGCCAACACTTATAAAGTGGTTCCAAGGAAACTGGCTTTTCTTCATTACGAGCATTCCATTTCTCGCGAAGCGACACACGTATGCAATGGTCACAAGGAAAAAGTTCGATAAACCTCCCATAGCATTTTTAATGCAGTAACGGAAGTTGCGAGTTTATGGTGCCTCTCTAGTTTGGTGACCGTGACATAATCATAGCGTTGTGCACTCATGGAAGAATGATGCCTAGCAGACTTTCCTCTAGAATGTGCCGAAAAAAAGCTACAAGGAAAGTGACAAGCTCTGCTCCTTCGGGTCGTGCCAAAAACAACGGTTATTTAACAAACAGTCGTACATCACCATTGATAATACTCGATAATGTCTTTGGATGCCGAAGAGCAAGCGTTGTTTCATGCTGATTTATGCAGGGTTGTACTTCTGAGAATTGGTTGCAATCTGCGTCTGTATATGATAATCTCGTTTCCTTTACAAGAAAACAAAACCATGAGTCGCGAGTGCTGGGTAATCTGCAGAGACGGATAATCCTCATAATCAAAGTCACTAACGCATCATTGGACACAGGCAAGTATACACCTCCACGTACGTCATATGCATAATTTCACTGAGATGCACGGCTTCGTGGCTACTTTACATGCGACCAATGTGCTCTCACTCATCATAAAACAGACTTGACGAGCGCGAATTATTACCCAGCAAGTACTCCACCTTAATTTATGACCCTCAAATAAATATGCAAGTAAATTATCCTACCTGACGTTTTACGATGAGGAGTAGTTGCATGTGATCTCCCTTCTTCCGTGATGCAGTTTACTATGTCCCACGCTTGAGCTCGATTGTTAATTTGGTTGTGCCCCGAACGGAAGCAGCTTGTAGACCTCAGGCGAAAGAGGTAACTACTAGGGAGCACCCAGTGGTATTCGGCCGTAATGAGGTTCTCGATCATGTCTTGCACAAGATCGAGTCTTTCACGAAGCAGTCTCGCCTTCACGGGGGTTTCTTCTTTTCGAGCAACCAAGCTGTCAACCATAGTTGGCTCTTCGTACGTATCCAAGGTTTCAAAACATAGGACCGGAAGGGTTTCAGCCACTCCATATTACACTTCTCGAGTGTTAATTCGTGCAACTTCCTCCCAAAGCTCACCATCATCTACACTGCCGCGCTTAGCTGCGCTGAGAGAAGAACTCAAGAAACAGAACGTTGAAGCAATGGTAATTCCAACAGTCGACCCACACTTCAGTGAATACGCCCCGTCTTGCTTTGCCTATCGCAACTTCATTTCCGGTTTCACTGGGTCAGCTGGGACAGCGGTGGTGACGCTTGAAGGAGCATACTTATGGACAGATGGTAGATACTTCTTGCAGGCAGAGAAGCAGTTGGATTCTAACTGGAAACTTATGAAGGCTGGCTTGCCGGACACTCCAACCATACCGGAATTCATCGCCGAGAGCTTACCGAAGGGGATTCGCGTCGGAATTGACCCTTTTTTGCATTCTTCTCAATTCCTCGAAAAGCTTCGAAAGGCCTCTCCTGAAAACGGCGGTGCAAGTTTTATCTTCTTGGAATGCAATCCTGTGGAGACGGTGTGGGGATCCGACAGGCCCTCTCTTCCAAACGGTGAAGTGCGTATACACGATATTCGATATGCTGGACAGTCAGTCAAGGCAAAACTTGATGTTTTACGGGAGAAAATGGCCAAGAAAAGTTGCTCACACATGATCCTGTCGATGCTTGACGAGGTTTGCTGGTTGTACAACATTAGAGGCAGCGATATTCCACACAATCCGGTCGTTTTAGCGTATGCACTTGTGAGCATGGAGAAGGCCAAGATATACGTTAGCTCTTCAAAGCTTTCCCAAGAGGTAGCTGACTTCCTAGGCTCTAGTGAAGTAGAAATCCTACCCTACGAAAAAGTGCTACCGGATATGTATGACATTGCCACACGACAAGAAAAGGTCTGGCTGGATCCGAGCTCCACCTCTATTGCATTGAGAGAAGCGCTAGGAAACTTCTCAGTCTGTGAGGAAACACCTGTGAAATTCGCGAAAGCATGCAAGAATGACGCAGAATTAAAAGGAATGCAAGAAGCTCATATCCGCGATGGTGTTGCGCTTTCGTCTTTCCTATGTTGGCTTGAAGAATCTGTCAGCAGAGGCGATAGTTCTATTTCCGAAGTCGATGCTGCAGAGAAACTGAGGACATTTAGAGCAAAACAGGATGGTTTCATTGAAGAATCATTTCCAACTATTGCTGGCTTTGGAGCGCATGGTGCCATAATTCACTACAATCCGAGTGAAGGTCGCCCCGCGGAAGTCAATAACAAAGAAGTGTTTTTGTTGGACTCTGGAGGACAGTACGTGGATGGAACCACCGACGTGACTCGCACAATTCATCTCGGCGGAAATGCGACAGATCACCAAAAAGAATGCTTCACTCGAGTTTTACAGGGACACATTCGAATCGACACAGTGGTTTTTCCAGACTACACAACAGGACTTATGTTGGATTCGTTGGCGCGGCTCTCGCTATGGAAAGTTGGCTTAGACTACAGACACGGCACTGGTCACGGAGTCGGAGCATGTTTAAATGTTCATGAAGGCCCTCACAGCATTTCTCCACGCCCAGGCTCGAATGTAGCAAAGCTGAAAGAAGGTATGATTGTGAGCAACGAACCAGGGTATTATGAAGATGAGAATTTTGGCATTCGGATTGAGAATCTTCTATATGTTGTGAAACGCCAAACTGATCACCAATTTGAAGGGAGCAGTTTTCTCGGTTTCGAAAAGCTGACCTATGTACCAATTGACACATCCATGATCAAAACAGACATATTATCGGCAGCTGAGGTTGATTGGATTAACGATTACCATCGAAGTGTGTGGGAAAAGCTGTCCCCAAGAATGGAAGAAGGGCAGTATAGAAACTGGCTTTGGGAAAAGACACGTCCCATCCAAAAAGCAAGCACAACCGAAGCATATCTGAAAAAAACCAAGACGGCTTCAGTGTCTACTTAAGCGTATCAAACCGTTCCTAATAAGCTCTTTTGGTAGATAAACACGTAACGAGGGAAGATATCGCAACGGGAGTGAAAAGCATCCTGTAATCAGCTGTACTCTGTCCTCAAAGAAAATTGCTTGGGTGAAGGTAGGCGTGACTAAAGAGTGTGAAAATCAAGTCCATTTCACATTGCAGAGCACAGAGGGGCATAGACTAGTATTCGGCAGTGTTATTGGTTCGCCTTCCTTTGAAGTTAATGGAAAGCATCTATACCCTTCTCGCAAAAGCGACGTTGGCACTGCACAGTATCCTACCAAATCGTCATCAGAGGTACGGTCATGATCGTAAACTTTGAGAACAATAACAGCAAGCGCACGATTCTTGACTTCTAACAGTGCGGTTTCCTTCCATATTGGAGAGAACCCGTTTGAGCGAATTGGTTGCGAACTATACTTGGCCGCACAGTAATCATCGTCATCTGTAAAGTCTTCATCGTAGAGTTTGATTACACAATAGGGATCTATCAGGTCACGGGTACTGGACGATTTTGGTTTCGGAAGCATGAACGCTGAGAGGACTTGCAGGTGTAGAATTTGTGGCGGTGCGTCGGGTGGTTGGCGAACACTTTCAGAAAGCACATACCCGCATCCATTGTTGGCCAGAAACCGTGCTTCATTGATGGCCATCCCATTGTCATGTTTCTGCCAGTTGAGAGCTACGAGCTGGCATCCCATGTGGTGGGCTAAGGTGGGTGTGTAGTTTGATGAGTCCACTCGTGTACCTTTCGGGTAGACTCTTGTGAGACCATGAGAATTGTAGTCGCGAAGCGCCCGGATGCTTTGAGTTCCATTCACCCACACTTCAGCAATCTTTTTCTCGTTGATGGACACACAAGAGGATGCAATGAATTTTTCTTTGCCAGAAACACCGTTGCCCCACATTTCCATTAACATCTTGCGATTACCACCCGCAAGATACACCAGCTCTGCAATCTCCTCTGCTATCTTGCTTAGAGGCTTCGTCTTGGAAGCTTTCTCGGATCCTGATGATGATGAAGAATGTTCCTCATCCCTTGATTTCACTGCTCTCGGAGATTCTTCGGGTTCATCTGAGTCATCGTCCTCCATATTCGAAACCTCCGATGGCTTCGACTGAACGTATATGGAGTGGCCCGTCTTTGCCTTCAAGAGTACCCTTCTTCTGAGTCTTTCGGGACTTGGAAGTACGTCTACGTGCATACCGGGACAGTCTGGACGGTAGAGGTAGTCGCCCAAGATCTCACATATAAGCGTCGCAGCCTTGATTTGCTGGCGATGAGTGAGGTGATTCTCCAAGCTAAGAATTAGAGGATAGTCTGTACCGTGTGAGAAGGCATGTTCTCGAATGATGCTGAGCACTTCTTCAAGGGGTACCGCAGAAGTCATAGTACGACCATGGGTGACGATAGGATTGTCGTCGTCGCGGCCCCACATGTCTATTTCCACGCATCTGCAGCCTCTTTGTAGCACCACTCTGTACATTTGGGCAGTACTGTCGCCTCTAAGCTGGTCAGATTGTAGATACGTGTTGTGCGAGGATGATACGAGATACTCGTTTAGCGGACGAGTCATATCATGCTTTTCTGCGGCCAACAGTGGGTCAATGATGGAGTTGATCGGATGGTGTAGCATGGCAACTAGCAATTGAGAAGAACAATTCTCGACGGCATGTTGTTGGAGAAGCTCGCGGGCCTGAGGTGGTGTGCATTGCAAAAGTGAAGCCAGGGCATCAGGTCCCACAGGATTACCATCCGTTGAAACGGTGTTGAAGATGGAGGACATCACTTCAGTATTAGCAAAATGAGCCATGACGTTAGCAAAAACATCGAAAGATACTACTTGACCAACGACCGGGGTTCCAGCGCGACGAGCCGCGTTTTGGAAATCATCGACAGAGATCTTCAGAGAGAGAGCTTTGGCGACATATGGCACCTGAGAGAGCGGCAGGCGCGGAACATGTCCCCAAGCAGCGAGTAGAGGAGCGTTGATGGGTGTGAGGGGTGCATGTGTGGAAGCCACGCGCTGGGCAGCAACGTGGTTTGCGGTCGAGATCCAGTCGGCAGCATGTTGAGCATTTGGAATTGCGAAGTAGAAGATGTGACGGTCAGGGGTGTTGGTGGAAACCTGAGACTCGGGAATGGCCGTGAGCATGAAGATGTTGGGGCGATGGTTTTCGATGTGTTCCTGAGTGGTAGCGAGTTTGGCAGAGGCAGGCAGCACAACGAAGGACTTGGGATGGTGACCATTAGGGTCGCGATAGAGCAAGATAGCTTCCGCAGTTAAAGTGAGCAGCTTGCGTTTCCAGCGAGGCTTCTTGGCCATGCGGCGAAGCCAATGACGGGAACCGGTGAGCTTCTCAACATCGGACGGGAGCGCAGCCACTTGGTCGCTGACGTCTGCCATGGGATGGTTTGGAAGGGAACAGCGAAACCAGAAGACGGGGAGTGATTTAGAGAAAGGAACGGAAACGGGTGGCGGAAGGCCTGCGGTCGGCGTCAAAGCGGGAGGAAGAGCGAATACGGTTGGGCAAGAGAATGCATCACGAGCCAGGGTGAGGAGTGGCGCGTGGTTGTAAGCTGTAAGGCGCGGTGCGTAGATCAGGTACGCGGCGACAACGCGGCGTTCCGTTGCGGGCCATCGGTGGCGCGTGCCGGCCACGCCACGCGGTGTCTGTAAGCTCACGAAAGCGACGCCTCTGCGCTCCAAACGGATAGAAACGGTGCACCTGCAAACACCTTTTCATTTGTGAGTCACAATGGCATCTTGCTACTGACAAGATTTTACTCGCCTGCGCCAGTGAAACTCAAAATGTTGTCTTGAAGGGGATGCAACCAAATGGTGCTTGTTGTGGTGTTCCACAAAGTCCTCACTGGTGGAAGCGGCGTTTTGTCTTTGTTCTGCGCCCAAACACAGCTCTGAGAACCAGCTGGAAGCGTCAGGCTCATTATCATCATCATCTTCTTCAAACATGCTGCAAAATGGCATTTCCGAGCTCGCAGAAACTATTTTCCTTGGCGCCGGAACGCGCAGCGCGCGCCGAGCACACCGCGCCCGCATGCTGCAGCCGCGCGGAAGGACGCGAGCACCGTGATCGCGAAAGCACCGCCTCCGGCTTCCTCAACACGCTCCTTACCGCCGCCTTCTTTGCTGCGCAGTTTTACACACGGGAGCAACACTTGCATTCCCACTACCTTGTCTGTTTTGAGCTCGGAGCGAAAACTCCGACGCTTTCCTTTCCCTTTCTTCATTCAAAACAGCGAAACCATCCCCCCTCTTTTTACTGCCTTGTCGGCCTCTCAGTGTTCTAGTTCTAACTGCTCCTAGCTTAGGGCTCTGGCAATTTCCATGAACATCGACATTAAATGAGAATTGCACTTCCTGCTCTCTTTGTGAGAAACATTTGTAGAACATCTCAGCGCAAACAATACCAAAAGCGCTACGCCTGCTTGCCAACCTGCAATTACAAGATCGGCGTCAACACCACCCGATTTCGAGAAAGTACAAAATCACATACTCTAAAAGCCCTTCAGGGTCCTTTCATGAGTTTGCGAATCCGGAAATCGGAAACGCTCATCAAGTGCACTGCATGAGCATAAGTTACAGACTGTTTCAAAAACATACGACATGCTGTGAAATCTCAAAAAACTGAACAAATGTATACTGTACGCCTACAAAAATAGGTTTCAGAAAAAAGTAAAAATCAAAAAAACGTTTCAAAAACATATGATCATCAATAACAAATCTTTACTGCGCGACGATCAATAGTTTATTTTGCATCCTTTTTGCTGTATAACCCTAATGCAACGTTTTGGCATCGAATTGATGAAATGTTCTACAGTTGAAACTGTTATAGATTTCCAGCAATTTTTAATACAGTTTTTGAGTTCAAAAACTGTCTGAAATTGCCTTCCATGCGCATAAACCATCCTCGCCAGCAGTTCCCAAACGTTTTCGATTGGGTTCAAATCTGTTGAGCGCGGTGGCCATTCTAAAACAGATACGTCAGACTCCTGTAGCCAATTCTTTATTAAAGATGCAGTGTGTACGGGAGCATTATCCTGTTGAAAAATGAAATTTTCTTCATGGAAACATAAACCAAAACGTAGCAAATAGTTGTATAGAACTTCTTGATATTTTTCTGCATTCATGTTCGTTTCAATAAATGCAATTTCCGTTGGAAATTTTTTAGAAATGCCCGCCCAGACCATTATAGAGCCTCCACCAGAGTGCCTGGTATAAAAGTCATGACTCTCCTTACGAAGATCGTGCCAATAAAATTTGTAGCAATCTGGTCCGTCCAAATTGAACTTTTTTTGAGCAGTAAAAATAACATTTTCCCATTCTTTTTTCCAGTGGGCTTTTCCAGCAGACCATTCAACCCTCTTCTGCTTGTGATGGTCTTGGAGAAAGAAAGTTTTTTTCATTTTTTTATATTTAAATAAATTTGTGTTGTTTATTTGCCTCCATATAGTTGATTTAGAAACGTTGAGATTGAGATTAATTCCAATTTTTTTGCACGATACTTTTCCTTTACACAACTCTCTTTTAATTCCTCTTTTGTCTGCTGGGCTGAGCTTCTTCGGGCGTCCCAGAGATCGTTTTAAGCCATATAGAGTCGGGGTTTTGAGAAAAGTAGCAATTGTGACGCTAGAACGCTTTACTGTTTTGGCGATAGCACTGTTAGATTGTTTCTCGGTGTTCAACTTAACGATTTGAAGCTGTTCTTGCTTGGAAAGTGGCGGGCCTCGAGCCATTTTTACTGGAAAGAAGACGGTGTACATATCTTTTTGAAACGATTCTACATAGACTGTGCGCAAAATCTAGCCTACAGTACAGTTTTGGCGCACTTTTGAGGGGTAATATGTTTTTGAAACGCACGGTACACACGTGCACAAAAATCGTTTCCAATTTCCTTCATCCAGCCGACAGCCTTTGTTTTGTCTTCCGGAAACGAACCGCGTGCCTGTGTGAACACACTTGCTTTATAAAAACATTTTTTTAAAATCATTTTTTAAAATCATTTTTACTCCATCAATGTCGACACTAGGCTCTTTTTGTATTTGTGACAGAGCCATTAAACTTCTATAGACCACCACATTGTTTAAACTGCTTCAGTCAGCTACAACCTGTTAAAGTAAAAAATATTATAACAAAACATTTAATCTAAGATGCTTTGTGAAATTGATAAAATAAAAAACGTAAACAATGCACCCGTTGCGCATAAATCTGGCAACTATTAGACTGTGCTAAAAATTGCATTTCTTTTCGTTTGATGCTATTTAGAACAATAACTTAACGTTTCAAACACAATCCACTATTGAAAAGATACACTTCTTTTGAAACATCAGTTCAACAACTGTTATTCCTTATAGGCCGTTTCTACATATGACAAGGACAAGTTTCCAGATGGACACGATTTGGCGCCAATGTGTCCACAAGACATTTTTTTTGTCAAATGCTCATCTCCCGCCAACGTAGATCCAGGCAACACTGTTCGTTAGTTCGTTCATCTCGCAGTATCAGAAGTTGTTCTTCCTTCCCGAACCTCATCTGAGCTCTGTTGCAGCTGTGGTAATGTCAGCCCTCCTCTCGAGGCAGTAAAGCACAACGTCCGTTAGGAGTTTTTGTTGACTCCAAAGGTGCGTGTTCCTAAAGGTGGTCTCCGGTATCCGCTGTCCCAAACCGGGGGAATTCTTAAAGAGGATCCGCAAACACCAAGCGGAGGGGGAGGTTCACTGGGCGGACAATGCTCCTACAGGCGCTGCTATAATGCGACCTGGGGGTCGGTGGCTTAAAAACCTGTGGATGATTGACGAGAGTCTCCAACCGGAAAGGAAGACGAAGACTCAAGGGTGCTTGTCTTTACTTCCCCAGAGGTGGAGCTCAACCGGCAGATTAAGTATCAAGCCGGGAGCCAGCCTCGGCAGGTCTCACTACTGTAACAATTACCTGCGTACATAAACTAAAATAAATAATAATTGTACCGTCCGTTAAGGATACTGTAGCGCACGCAGGCAGAATAATGCACCACGTGGCTCAGTTAATAAAATACGAGCCCTCCTAAGGAATATCACGTCATAAAGCCACACTATCATATTTCCTTAGGGGCCACTGTACTACAGCAGCCATGACAAACATTTCAGGACAAGACCCCACGCTTGCAGCTATTGCCGCGGCACCTCAAGCCCCACCTATTGCACTAAGTGAACAGACAACTGGCATAACAAAAAGCACTTCACCAGGCTGCACACTATCCCGGCCAGGAAACCAACAAAGCCAGACACCATCCAACAGTGTGCCAATCAAACCGACCTATGACAATGACACAGTTAATCTTTTCTTTTCCATGATGAAGCAAGCTAGCTATGGCGATCGAAAGCAACAAAAGAAAAGCCTAAAGAATGTCTTCACTGACGCCGTGAAGCTCGCTAAAAGCGGCCATGGCATCAAAAGGACCGCTTAAGGTTGGAAAAAAAAGTCCACCCGCATAAAGCAGGAATACTCTGCATTCATGGCCAGACTCAAGACATCTGGCAGGGGTGGTGATGAAGAAAATCTTTTCAATAAGCCAGAGTATTTCGAACAGATGGACGAGTTCGAGAATGAAAAGGCGCGCTACGATCCACTAGCGTAGTATTCAACGGATGATGGTGCTAGTGCCCCAGAATTACCATCATCGAGCACTTGTAAGCGCGTGAAGCTCTCTCGAGATTCCTTACTGTCCGAATTCATAAAAACGCAAGAACAGGCAACTGAGACTTTGATATCATATATTTAGAAAATTAACGAAGAACGCGAGAAGAAGAGTACAAGTTTGGAACGTTTAGTTGATAAGTTCTGACGCATGTTACTCTGCACTACAGTAGATGGTTATATTGTATAATAATACATCCCTTTTTCTCTTTCCTGCAGTCGTCTCCGTAGTGACAACAAGATCTTGATCTTCGTCTTCGGTAAGAGTTGAATAAAACTCCTTGTCGTCGCCATTGTCAATGCTCCAGTTACTTTATGTAGAACGACGCATGCGAATATAAATATGACGATGTCACCCTCATGATGCAGTCGAATTCCGTCTTTCAGAACACAGAAGCGGTCTTTGAACATTCCGAATGCACATTCTACTGGCTTTCTCGTCGTGATTGCCATTTTATCCCACGTCCGCAATATTGGGTTGGCGTTATTCTCACGTTCGGTACAGCTCCTTATCATATGTTTGGTGAGCTGGAAGGCGCAATCTCCAATGAAGTATGGACGAACAGCAATGTTTGCGATAACAAAGTCTGGTATGTCGTCCCCCATCCATGTTCCATTATCAATATTCTTGTTTAATTTGGATTGCTCGAATACTCTAGAGTCACCAAGAACCCCAGGCGTTCCAATATCTCCGTAAGTATGCCTTTTATTAGCGGTAACCACCACAAACAGTACTACACTTGGATACCCTTTGTAGCATCGGTATTCATAGTATTGTTCTTCAGGGCAACATTGCCGTTTGATATGAGTTACATCAATTGCGCCGATGCAGTAGGGTAGACCGCTCAGCATTTCAAATCCATTCATTGCACGAGCAACATTTTGCTCTTCGGTTAGGAAGCGCACAGCGTCTTTGTGCTTTTGAGTTATAGCCTTCGTCATTGTGTTCGCACTTGCAGATACTGTGCTCGCGCCTCTTCCGAGATGTGTTGCAGCCTTTTCGCATGTACATCAGCCAGCGTACAGCAAAAAAGCTGCTACTTTGATATCTCCTGGCTGAGCTTTACGAAACTTTGAATCGCTTTCCTGTATGATGGCCCGTAGTCCTTGCAACAATTCTTGTAATAAAGGATACGTGATTCGGAAAAGACTTTTCCAGGACGCGCAGCCCATGAAATCTCTTTCGACTGCAAAGTCGGAGAACCAGGTTGGAGAGTTTCTGCGTCGCGACCATACCCTTCCGGTGTTCCACGGCGTTCATCGCAAGATGAAAGGGTCACAACAGGAGCAGAGTGCAATGACAGCAAGATTTGAACTGTTGAAATATCAGAGTTGTCGCCTTGAGTCAAAATTACAGCGACAACTGCTGCGGCAAAGCGTCTACGGCGTTCAGGGTCCATATGTATGGTGATGAAAGCCGTTGCGAAGCTTGGGTTTTGTGTTGGAGTCGCTTTGAAGCGGCCCCAAAATGCTGGGAATTTTTGACAGGGCATCAGTTGTCCT
This sequence comes from Gracilaria vermiculophylla, assembly GCA_019155205.2. Lineage (NCBI taxonomy): Eukaryota > Rhodophyta > Florideophyceae > Gracilariales > Gracilariaceae > Gracilaria > Gracilaria vermiculophylla. The sequence continues at coordinate 634,055 of JAHNZQ020000010.1, read as the reverse complement.
AAGAAATGGGGAGTCCCCAGGATCAAGGGTATTTCAGACAGAATGCACCGTGTCCTGTCCATGTGTAGAAAGGGCCTTATGCAACAAAAATTCAAAAACCAGTTTTCTAAATTACAGTTCCTTTCAAGTCTATAACGTTTTTTAATTGTAAATTTGGATTGCTTCATGAAAACATTTATGTTGGCTTTAAATTAATATAAAGTGACTGGTAGAGAATTCAAAATAAAAACAGTTTTTAATTTCGACAACCTACAATAGAATCAACAACCATCTATATTTTCCGCGCTTCAGAAACGTCTATGATGCGTACCCTATAAAACTAGAGACAGAAGATAACTGTCTAGTAAAGGGAAATTTACTAACTGGTTTGAAGTTTTTTGTTTTCTGTTAAACTTTTAAATCATGGTTATTTATTGTTCATGTCTTTTAATGGTTTAATTATCAATAGCAGTTTAAATTGGAACACATTGTCCTATGATACTTTAAAAGTTTTGAGATATTACAGGCTTTTGACGAATATAATAAGGAGTTTTTGGGCAGTTTAGTTTAAGAAAATTGGGCTCCTTATATAACATAAAGTGTTTATTATTTGAACAACTGCTTTTACGTTTAAAAAATCTCTGGAGCGGGCAGTTCACCGAAATGCAGTAAGTGCTCTAGAGTTGTGTCTAAGGAATTTCTGCGTGATCTACTAGTTTCTGCCGTTCGTTTACATGCATGAAAGAATGTTCATGTATAAAACAAAAACAAGAGAGATGCATGGTCAGAAATGGTGGGCGGAAAAAAGAAAGACATGTCGGGGATCCTTTAGTCCTCCAGCGTGATATATTTACACTATGTAATCTGGCCGGCGACGACGTATGATTTGATCGCAGACCAGCTTATTGTACGCAGCGCACACGCCCCCCTCATGGCCAGCATTGCTATGTATTTGAATATATCTCATTTGCATAAACTTAGTTTACACTAGGCCATCACGCACTCGTACAAAATATCTGTATTGCAATAGCCCGCAATCTGCAATGCACCACGAAGACGTGCGAGACCTTCTAATACTAAAGTCTACCCAGAGGGTAAAGCTCTCTGGAGGGATCTGCACGAATAAGTCCTATTTAAAGTCCCGAGGCGGATCTTTTTGCACTAAGTAAGAGAGGATGAAGAAGCAGAACCCACGATGTGGGTATATGAGACGTGTTCCTATCCTTTTAGGAGGTGAAGGGAAATAAAGGAGCGCAGGCCGTTTGGCTCACGAGATACACGGAAAGTGTCGTACCGTCAGTTCTCCTTTTGAGGTGATAGTGCACAACGTCTTTTAGGAGTTTTTATTGACTCCAAAGATTCGAGTTCCTAAAGGCGGTCTCCGGTAATCGCTATCACTAACCGGGGGAATTTTAAAAGCGGATCTGCTAACACCAAGCGGAGAGGAAGCTTCACTGGGCGGACAATGCTCCTACAGGCGCTGCAACGAGGCGAACTGGGGATCGATGGCTTAGAAACCTAAGGATGTTCGACGAGGGCCTCCAACCGGAAAAGTAGATGAAGACTCAAGGGTGCCTGATTTACTTCTTCAAATGTGGTGCTCGACCAGCAGAATAAATATCAAGCCGGGAGCCCGAATCGGCAGGTCTCACAACTGTAGTAATTACCTGCACCAATTAACTAAAATAAATCTAGATTGTACCTTTCCTCAAGGGTAGTGTAGCGCATGTGGGCCGAATAATGCACCATGCGGCTCGGTCAATAGAATAAGAGCCCTACTTGGGAATATCCCGTCGAAAACCCCCATGGCAATATCAACTTAGGATCCGCTGTACTACAAGCCCCCTTTCCTGAATTACACAACGTTCTCGAAGTGCATCTTTTCAAAGCTCGGTTCTAAAGCGGCTCCTATCGGTGTTGAATTCAGAACGGCCTCCCGCGATGTGACAAATCCTCTCCCACAGCAATTCCTCCGGACTTCCCCGATCCCGCGTGGCGTACCGACTGCGGGCTCGTGCATCTCTGTTAAGGCGGTTCTGGGCTCCTAGCTCTTCTCGACATATCCTCGTCACTCCTTCTTGGCGCACCCTGCTGGTGTTGGAGCGCCCGGCATCCCAAACTCCTCGAGGATCCCTTTTGGGAAACGCCGTCGCCGTCGCGTCCGCTCGTCCATCTTCATTGGAGACAACACACTCATATCTTCCGCTTCTGCCCTGTCGTCGTTCTCCGTCTCCTATGAACTAGTTCCCCGCTAAGGTGCTTGTCACCTCGCCTGCATCCTCTCGTCCGTGCTCTTCGCGTATTCCCCGACTCTGATCCTGTAGTGGAGAGCCTGGCGGTTCAATTGCCTTTTCCGTTACTGCCTCCGTCGCAGGACGTGGCTGTGCCTTCTGAGGTCATGACACAGCCTCCAGCCTCGATGACGGATCCTCCCGCAGTGGTTGCCACCGTGCTTCCTGTAGAAGAGGAAAAGATTACTCCAGTCCCGACTGCTTCGGTCCTGGTGGTGCAATCCCAACTGTGGAGCGTCCCGGTGCCAGTTATTCTCCCTCGCTTGAGTAGCGTTCCGGTTCCTGCACCATTGTCACCTCCGATTTTGCCTGCTCCATCCTTGGCCCTGCCGACCTCCACGGCGATGCCTGCAGAATCGATTCGGGAGCCCGCCGTCCCAGCAGGTCCGCCGTCTGAGACTCCTTCTGTGGCGGTTGTTGTCCTGTCGACGGAGATTGCCGCTTCTGGCGCACCCTTGGGCGGGGTATCCTCTGGGGCGCTTCGTACTGCCTTCTAGGAGGTGGTACAGGCGTGCCTGTTGGCGGGCCTTTCTGCCCCGATATCTCCTGTAAAGGCTCTTCGGGAAGCTCTTATGTGGGTCCTAGAGCTCCGTAAGGCCCGTGCGAACCGAGTCTCGATGTCAGCCATGAAGGAGAGCCTGGCGGAGTTCGTCGAGAGCCAAGCGCTAACGGTGAAAACCCGCCTGGAAGCGGAGTATGTGACGCGGTTCGGTGACCTGTAGGCGTCAAAAACCCCGGCGATGGGAGGTAGTCCCCAGTAGCGGCGGAATAAGATATCCTTGAGTTGGAGCAGAAGCTCCTTGAACGGTAATTGCAACGCAAATGGGCCGTGCCCGAGCGCTTAGCGACACGAAGTGCCGCCACGGGAGAATCCGAAAAGCGGGCAGCGGCGTTCTGGAGGCGAAAAAGAGAACTCTAGGTGGGTGATTTATAGCGGAGACGAAGAACAACTCCGGTTGGGGGCCCCGTCACCCTTTTTTAAACGGAAACGCCTATTTGGAGATGCGTTTTCGTGCCAGATTGGAGTGCTATCTTCTGATAAAGTTCTCTGGGATGTGTCCAGGAGGTTCTTCGCAGCTATCATTGGAGGTATACCCATACCAGTGAACGCGGTACAGTATCCCTGCGGGGGTTTTTAGGTTGGAGACGATATGGTCTACTGTGTAAAGGAAATCACCTTAAGGGGTCATGATGGCCTCTGGAGATTACATCAATGGTTCACCGAAAGGTGTGATGCGGTTTACAGTATCCACCGGTGTCGTCACTCCTGAGTTAGTCAGATGAGGAAGTTCCGCGCGTGGTCCTTGAGGTGGGGCGGTGGGCATTCCTGAAGTACTGAGCGTCGGGATTTTCGTCACCCTATCACGGGAGACAACGTCTCGGAGCCCGTTTACCTCAATGGCGACAGTGTCTGTACTGGTGTCCATGACTTCGTAAGGCCATGAGGTGGTCGGCGCGAACTTGCGCGTGACGTCAGCCGGTTCGTTGGATGTCTTCCCTGGTTTGCCGCGGAAACCATCGTTGCCTTCCTTCACGTGAGGGCCTTCTTTCACCTTCCGGTAGAAGTCCTGTTTATATCTTCACTGCAAGGTGTTGAGTCTCTCCTTTGCGAGGGAGAGTGCGTTCTCATATCGCCTTAAGATGGAGAGTTTTGTTTGACCCGCTTTTGGTACATGTGACCCATCCGCCGTGTTCGCCTTGGCCCGTGCCGCAATGACGGCACTAGGCGGGATGTACGAGAACACCAGATTGAAAGGAGCAGTCCCGTGGAGCGGTGCACCTGCAGGTTGTATGCATACGTGAGCGGGCCCACATATGCGTCCCAATCCTTCTGGTGGTCCGCTACGTAGTCCTTAAGCCTTCAGACGACGGTCCTGTTAAACCTCTCCCCATGTTACTTGGTCTGGGGGCGATAAGCAGTCGTAAACAACTGCGTCATCTCCAGCATTCCGGAGATGGCACTGAATAGCTTCGCCGTGAGCTCGTGTCAGTTGTCCGTAAGGAGATACGATTTAATCCTATATGAGTAAACAAAATGCTCCAGAACGGTGATGGCAATTACTGATGTGGTGGTGCTCTGGAGCGTAATTGCGCGCGTGATCTTCGAGAAACGATCAATAATCACGAAAATAAATCGGTACCCTCGCTCCGTCTTGGTGAGAGGGTCGAAATGTCCATGGTCACGAACTCTAAAGGTCATGAAGGCAGGAACAGAGTGAGTGACCTCCAGTTTTTTCATATATTTTCCCTAATGGTGGCGCAGTATGTGGTACTGTCAGCCCTCCTCTCGAGGTAGTAGAACACAACGTCCGTTAAGAGTTTTTGTTGACTCCAAAGGTGCGTGTTCCTAAAGGTAGTCTCCGGTATCCGCTGTCCCGAGCTGGGGAAATTTTGAAAGGGGATCTGCGAACACCAAGCGGCGCGGGGAGCTTCATTGGGCGGACAATGCTCATACAGTCGCTGCTACGAGGCGAACTGGGGATCGATGGCTTAGAAACCTGAGGATGACCGACGAGAGTCTCCAACCGGAAAAGTAGATGAAGACTCAAGAGTGCCTGTCTTTACTTCCCCAGAGGTGGAGCTCAACCGGCACATTAAGTATCAAGCTAGGAGCCGGTCTCGGCAGGTCTCAATACTGCAGTAATTACCTGCGTAAATTAACTAAAATAAATGATAATTCTACCGTCTCTTAAGGACACTGTAGCGCACGCGGGCAGAATAATGCACCACGTGGCTCAGTTTATAAAATACGAGCCCTCCCTAGGAATATTATACCATAAGGCAACACCACCATTTTTCCCTTAGGAGCCACTGTACTACAAACCTCCTTTCCTAAATCGCACCACGTCTTCTAGGTGTATATCCTAATCCCTTGATCCGCGGGGTGGCTCCTATCGGGGTTGCTGCAAGCGCGGCCTCTGGAGATTGACATATTCTCTCCTTCAGGCGTTCCTTCATACCTCCACACTCCTGCGTGGCGTACCGCCGCGGGCTCTTGTTTTATCCCTTGCGCTGTTTGCGGGCCTTGCTCCTCCTTAACCCCGCTGCGTCTCCTCCTTTTTGGCGTAACTTTTTGATGCTGCTACGCTAGTCGGCAGCATGAGTTTCCGCGCATTCCAGCGTGCCATGCGCGATGCAAGCGCGCAACTTCCGTGGACGGAGCTTGGGTCAGTCTAGAGTAGACATCGACCCCCTTGAGGCACTTGACACTCCGATTCCTTCGAGGGTTCTTCTTCCGGAAACACCCGCTTCATTGCGTCCGTTCATTGAATCTCCGTGAAGATCCAAGTCTCATAATCCTCTCGTCTGCGCCCCCGTCGGCCTCCACTGGATCTGAACGAACGCCTTGCTATGGTGCTCCATACCTCGCCTGATTCCGGTCGCCCGGCTTCCCCTCGAATTCCTCGATAGTGGCTTGACGCGGCTCCTTCCCCGGTGGTGCTTATAACCACGGGTCGTTCCCTAATTGGTGTCAGATCTATCTCCTCAGGCGCTACCACGCGTTGGTCGCCATCCATCCAGCTTTCTACACCTTCGGCATGTCTTCTCCGACTCCGGCGCCTACGTCTTCTTCGAATCCTGAGGTGTACCATACCTCGACTGGTGCACCGTTCCGTCCAGGATAGCATTTCGATCATAGCGCGACGCGGGTCTTCATCTCGTTCCAAGACAGGCGCGTAAGCCTCCCGTGCCCCCTGAAGGATATCATTCACCACTTCGGCCCATACCTTTAGGCGATGCGATTGCACGCTGTACCGGAGGTTGCGTTGAACAATTAGAAGCGGACCCGGTGGATGCCTATCGCGCTCACTGGATCCACACTCCGGTGCCCGGTGACAGCGCTCCAACCACGGTGGGACACTGTGATATTCCTTACTTGAGGTGCGCCAAAGAACGCGAGATTCAGGCGTGACTCCAGGTACTCCTTCACAAGGAGAGCTTTCACCAACAAGCAAAGCGACCCGGAAGCATTGCCGATGGACTCTCTGGGCTCGCGGTGTTGCCCTTCGATCCCCCATACAATCCTCTCTACTGATTTAACCGAAATCGATGGGGGACGCACCTTGCCGACGAGACTCGAGTACGCACCGCCTTCGGGTACTTCTATGGTTGGCATAACACGAAATTCCATGACATGCTTTCCGGACAGCGTCCGAAGTACTACCTCAAGGTGAATGACTTCTGGAGGGACCCCTGGGTATCCCCACACCTCTGCGTGGCGACGCCCATGACCTCTGCGTACCACACCTCCGAGGTTCTGGATCCCCATGACTACCTGGGGCGGTTTGTGATGTTGGTCGCCTCGATGGAGTTCACGGTCGGCACCCTGATGGCTTATCTCCAAGCAGAGGACGAAGGCGTAACCTACTATACTCGGTGCCGAGACGGCCGCCTCTACTAGGACTCATCGTTTCAGCCGACCGCCGAACGTTGGCTCCCCTTATCGGCGTCCATTATCGGGGTCCTGCACTCTTTTGGCATCCAGAACCTTACGAAGGGCACCACATGGAGTGAGTCCGAGGCAGAGACGCTGTTGGATTACAACCTTCAGGTGGCGTGGAATGACACCCCGGGCTTCATTTGCTACGACTACGGCGAAGACAAGTTCTACCCCATTGTGAGGAGTCCTAATGGCGACGATGACAGGCGAGCATACCCTGTTTCTCTCTGTCTGGCGCCTTTTCGGGTTCTTCAGGTGCCATGGCTCCGAGTACCAAACTACGACCCCTTGACGGAGAGCCTGGCGCATGATACGCCCCTTCGGTTACGGACTCCGTCCCAGAATATGGGCGCTCCTCCTGAGGTGATAACTCCGCGGCCCGCCGCAGTGCCGAGTGCTCCCGCGGTGGTAGCCGCCGTGACCCCTATGAAGGAGGACGAGATTGCTCCCGCCCCGTTACCTTCGGCCACAGTGGTGCAACCACGATTGCGGAGCGACCCGGCGGCTGTTCTTCGGGCTCGCCAGTGGAGCGTTCCAGTTCCCGCACCGCCGTAACCTCCGGTATCACAGACTCCGTCCTACGCTTTGCCGACCTCCACTGCAGAGCCTGCGGAATCCCGTTGCGGTGCTCCTGTCCCAGCTGGTTGGCCGTCCACGGCTCCTTCCGAGGCCGTTGCTGCGCCGTCAACGGAGGTGGCCGCTTCGGGTGCAACGTCGGGCGGAGTATCTTCTGGGGCTCTTGAGGCTGCCTTCCAGGAGTTGGTGCAGGCGTGCCTTGTGACGGGCCGTCCTGCTCCGGCTTCTCCTGTTGAGGCTTTGCGCGAGGTGCGTGCATGGGTCTTCGAGCCCCACAAGGCCCGGGCAAACCGAGCCTCGATGGCGGCCATCAACTTGATGGCCGCCATCGAGGCTCGGTTTATCGAAGAACTCCGACAGGCTTTCCTTGAAGGAAAGCCTGTCGGAGTTCTTCGATAGCCAAGCACTCATGGCAATAGCGCGCCTGGAAGCGGAGTGTTCAACGCGATTCGGTGACCTGTAGGTGATAGAACCTTGGCGAATAAAAAATACTTCGGATGGAGCAGAAGCTCCATAAATGATAGTTGCAAGATGAATAGGCCGTGCCCGCTTACTCAGTGACACAAAGTGCCACCACGAGAGCATTTTGAAAGCGATCAATGGCACCTTAAAGGCGAACAAGAGAATTCCAGGTAGGGGATAGACTGCGGAGACGAAAAACAACTCCGGGTGGGGGCCACCATCCTCTTTCCTAAACGGAAGTGCTCATGGGGAGAGGGCATTCCGGACCAGATTGGCGTGGTATCGCCTGAGGAAGTTCTCCGGGATGTGTTCCGGAGGTTTTTACGTGTCGTCCTTTGAAGTGTACCCATTCCAATGGACGCGGTACTGTATTCCTGCAGGGGCTTGTCGGTGGGAGACGATATGGTCCACCGCGTAGAGTATGTCACCTTCAAGGGTCAGGATAGCATCGGGAGCCTCCAGTAATGGTTCACCGAGAGCGGTGATGCGGTTCTCAGTATCCCGTAGTGTCGTCGCGCCTGAGTTGGTCGGATCAGTAAGTTCCGCGCGTTATCCCTGAGGTGTGGTGGCGGGAATTCCTGAGAGGCTGGGCGTCGGGAATGTCTTCACCCCATCACGGGAGACGACGTCTCTGAAGCCGTTCACCTCAATGGCGACAGTATCCATATAGGTGGCCAGGACTTTTTAGGGCCCTGAGGTGGTCGGCCTAACTTGCTCGTGACGTCCGGCAGTTCGTCGGACGTCTCTCTGCGTTTTTCGGGGAAAACCTCGTCGACCTCCTTCAGGTGAGAGCCCTCCATCACTTTCCGGTCGAAGTACTGTTTGTATCTCCTCTGCGAGGCGTTGAGTCTCTCCTTTGCGAGGGACAGTGCGTTCTCATACCGCTTTAGGCTGGAGCGTTTGGCTTGCGCCGCTGTTGGCGCCTGTGGCCCATCCGCTGGGTGTGCCGTGCCCTGTGACGCAATGATGGCGCTTGGCGGGATGCGCAAGAACAACAGATTGAAAGAAGCAGTTTCGTGGAGCGGTGCACCTGCAGGTTGTATGCATACGTGAGCGGGTCCACATATGCGTCCCAATCCTTCTGGTGGTCCGCGAGGTAGTGGCTAAGCCTCGAGGCGATGGTCTTCTTGAACGTTTCCACCTGTCCGTTGGGCTGGGATGGATAAGCAGTTGAAAACAACTGTTTTATCCCCAGCATTCCGGAGACGGGGCGCAAGGGCTTCGCAGCAAACTGGGGGCCATTATCCGTGAGAAGGTACAAGGGTATCATGTAGGGGTAAACGAAACGCTCCAGAAAGGGGTCGGCAATCACTGCTGTAGTGCTGCTCCGTAGAGGGATGGCCCGCGTGATCTTCGAGAAAGGATCCGTGATCTCGAGGATAAATCGGTGCCCTCGCTCCGTCTTGACGAGAGGACCGAAGATGTTCATGGCCACAAACTCCAACGGTCGTGAAGGTGGGAACGGAAGGAGCGGCGTCCGGTGTTTCCGTATATTTCTCCTGACGGCGACGCAGGAATAGCAATCCGCCACCGTTTGGAAGGCATCATTAGCCATGTTTGGCCAATAGAACTCCCTCCGTATCGTGAAATACATCCGTGATCCACCCGGGTGCCCGGCGAGGCGAGGATAGTGCGAGAGATACAGCACCCTCCCCCGTGGTCTTGTCGGGACCAGCTTTTGAAGAGCTCCATCAAGGGGGGCGCGGCGTAAAAGCACGCCGTCCCGGTCAACATCGAATGACGATGTTCGACTCCCCACAGTGACGAGGTACTCCTTGCAGTACGCATCCGTGCTCTGCTCCTTCAGGAACTCCGCAACGGTGATAGGAAGAACTTCTTTCTCCTCCTTGAAAAGAGCCATCACCTTAGGGAGTCCCCTATAACTTCCTCCAGGTTCACAACATTCCAAACATTCTCCATCGGATCTTTCTTCCCCATCAGCGTCCTGGATGACCAGACATGGGATGTTGTCCTCCAAAGGTGTTTTCTCTTCTCCCTTGGTGCAGATTCGCGAGAGCGAGTCCGCTGCCTGATGTTTAATGCCAGGACGGTGGACGATATCCAACTCGAACTCCAGGAGGCGTAGCCTCAACATTTCCAGGCGACGGGAAGCATCCGTTAAAGACAGTATCCACTTCAGTGGTGCGTGGTCTTTCCTCAAGGTGAAACGAACCCCTTCTAGGTACGGGCGTAAAAGCAAAACCATCCACACGATGGCATGACATTCGCGCTCCGATTCGGAGTTGTTCCGTTCCGTAGGTGTTAGGCTGCGACTCCAGTATCCGTTGGGTTGAAGTCCACCTTCGGGTTGCTCCTGTAGAAGAGAACATCCCACCTGGTATTTACAGGCGTCAGTGTCCAATACCATTCGACCGTGCCGCTTCGGAAGTACCAGGATCGATGGTTCTATTAGTCTCCTCTTTAGGGTGCTAGAGGCTTCAAACCCCTCGTCCGTCAAGATAGCCAATTGCGTCTTCTTATACTTCTCCAAGAACCAAATTAACGGCGCCGCTATACGGGAGAAATTCGGGAAAAACCTCCGGAAAACGTTACACAACCCCAGGAAGAAGCGAAGCTCTGTCTGGTTTGTGGGGAGGTGAGCGTCCTTGATGGCGTCCTGAGTTCTTCTGGAAATCTGTAGGCAGCCTGGGAGCACTAGGTGCCATAGATAGTCCACCGACGACTTGAAAAAGAAGCATTTCTCCAGCTTCAACGTGAGTCCAGCATCCTATTGGAGTTGGAGCACGTGGTGCACATGAATGAAGTGCTCCTCTACGCTGCGGAAGTATATGATGACATCATCGATATACACCAAGGCGTACTGCCACTTCACCTTTGACAGGAGTATATCCACCGCTCGTTGGAACGCAGCGGGTGCATTCTTCAATCCAAATGGCATCCTTAGGAATCTGAAAATTCCACAGTGTGAGGTGAACGTTGTCTTATCCTTATCGGAGTCGTCCATCTCAATCTGTCAGTAGCCGCTGTTGGCATCCAGCGTGTAGAAAATGGACGCATCGCCTAAGGAGTCAAGACACTCATCCATGCGAGGTATCGGGTACAAATCGCGTACCATCACCTCGTTGTGGCATCTGCAGTCAATACAGAACCTTAAGGAGCCATCTTTCTTCTTCAAAAACACCATCGTAGCGGCCCATTTGGAATTAAAAGGCCCGATAACGCCCTTCCCCAGCATCCGGTGGTTCTCATCGCGTTCGAAATCGCGCGTATGGGGTCCAGCCCTCCTCAGGAGTTGACGTACGGGTTTCGCATCGGATGTGAGCTGGATCCTGTGCTTGGGCAGGCTGACCTGACGCAGGCAACCAGACCACATGTCCTCAAAGCTGGATAGCATCTCCACAATCCTATGGCGATACTCGTCGAAATCGTCGCCAATTTGGAGCTTCTCCTGCCACAAGACAAGATTCTCTTCCTCTGGAGCCGTGCAAGTCACTTCCGCCTCCATGGTGACGATTGCATCGCGGTCCGCAAGGTCTTCCGAACGACAAAAATGAGCCAGTCCTGCAGGGGTGGGTAGTGCCAGTGCGACAACAATTCCATACTGGAGCCGTAACGGCGACTCCTTCAGGTTGGCGAGCACAACCCTGAAGGGAATGTTTGGTATTATTTCCATAACACCGTTCGCCATCATGGAGTGCTGCTTCGTCGTCAGGTGTCAACTCTCTTGTAGGAAAGAAAGGCCAGATGCAGAGGTCTGCACCCAAACTTCGGCCTGACTCCTCGCGGGTATTTCGATGCTCTCCACCACTCGGAGCTTATTCGACTGCGTCTCCTTTGGAAGATTACACACGTAATGCGCGTTGGCGTCCGGTCCTGGAGATGCGGAAACGATACCTACAGGTGCGGCGTCGTGAAACGTCACCTTCCGCAGGCGTGGGTAGATTGCACGTACATACCGATCCACAATGGAAGTGCCCAATATGCACTGTGCGGCCAAGTTGGTTATCCTGAAAAACCACACCTTCACCTGTACAGAGCCCAACCGGAGATAAAAAGGTATCGCTCCAAGGATGTTAAATGTTCGAGGCGACGCATCGCGCACCGTCAAGGGCTTGCCAGTCCTCAAGGAGCTGAGAGCAGACCGCGGGAGCCCGTTGGCGTGCACTAGATTTGGGCTAGCTCCGGTATCGAGGATAGCGCGCACCGTGATGGGGGCGAGCGGGGAACATCCTATAAAGGCGAGCAATTTTTAATTCTCACGGCGGAGCGTGCAAACAGAATCCTCAAAGGTGTCGAATGGGTCCAAAGGGATTGGAGGGCCCGCTGATTCTGATTCGACGGAGCAGACGGCTTCTCCCTTTTTCCAAGAGGCGACCTCCGTGGAGCTGAGGCTCGATAGTATGGAGCCACGCGGAGCCTCTACGCGTGGCCCTGAGGGGTTTCCTGGTTGGAAAGGGGCTTAGCTCCAGTCGGAGACGGCTTCTGCGGTTGTGCATCGAGATGCGACGTGTTCCCCTGAGGTGCAACTGGTTTGGATACCGGCACCTGTGCTGACGGTGCAAGTGAAAGTGGAATAGACTGCACTCCAAGTGGAGCGCGGTAAACGTAGTTTTCTTGAGAGGAGCGGATGTTGCAATACGCAGTTCGATAACTTCCGCTCTCCGTTGATGTGTCCTTCAGGTCCTGGGAGCTCTTTTTCCGTTCCAGCAGGATGGCAGCCCTCATTGCGGGGGTGAGAGTCGTACGGTGTAGTGGATTTCGAGAATGTCAAATCCTGCAAGGCGGTGAGTAGCCTAAAGGGTTCGCAAATCGGAGACTTCTGGAAGATCCTGCCGGGGAATACGAAGTGGGAGACGAGGGTGTCTTCGTCTTAGACAGTGCTCCTTCAGATGAGGCGTATGTGAGGGCAACGGTCTCTTCCTCTCCTACGAGCGTGAGCTCGTCCACCTCCTCCACCGTTCTGGAGTCCAACATCTGGGCGGATGCCCGACGGGTCCTTAAGGCCGCCGGTTTGTCCCGAAGTGGAGCATGGCTGCGACGAGTGGTACTGTGGGTGTCCGCATAGAATTCTGCGAAACGAGCTAGCTCTGTATAGGTGGTCTTTGGGTGCATTGTCCGGTGATTACGCACCCTCGCGTGGATCGAGGGGAGGACTCCCTCGACAAGTGACGACTTCAACCGCAAGGCTTTTGTACACAGCTCCTGTGATATCCCCGTTTCGGTCGTTCCCATATTTTACTTATAAAAGGTGACTTCAGCGTCAGCATCGGCTATCACCTCGCCCGTTGCGTAGCTTTTGAGCAGAAAATTCACCACCTCTGGGTACGTCGTTATGATTTCCATTCTAGGGTCATCCAGAACGGTGCTCTCCCCCGTGAGGCGCGGCTGCACCAGCGAGTGCGCTTGGCCTGTGACGTAGAACTGAAAGTACTATACGGCGGCACCTTCGAGGACACCATAAGTATTACACGCTGATCGGACGCGTGTTTGAAAATTCAACACCGTGATGGGGACTAAACCTGAGAAGAAGTGCTTCTTCATTTGAATACCCTTCCGACGCTAGACCTTCGTGAGTCGTTTGGCTACATACGCGTCGTAAAGAGTAGAGCAATCAATCAACCGGTAATTGTTATAATCCACCACTTTGGCGAAGAGGTCGTTAAGCGGGACGATTATCCTGGCCCTTTTGCTTGTCTTTTTTTGGGGTATACTGTCCCCCGAGCTGGAGCTGTTTACGGATTCAGGGTCTGAGCTTCTCTCCAAATCTGTTTCTCGCTTTCTGCTCATCTCTCTTCCTTTCTTTCGGCGTCTCTCCTATAGGTGGTCTAGGTGACTGGCAATACCCCCGTTATCGCAATCCACCCGAGGAGTGTCCTGTTTTTCTCTTCTAGGGTGAAGTACTTTGCGGCCCGTATCCTGGCCTCCTCCGCGGGGCGTCAGGTCCAGAAGGTGTATATTAATATTCCTGAAGTGGTCCCGTTTCCCCATAGCAGTATCCTTTCCACATCTGGCTTAGGGGGTGGCAGTATCCTGTCCTTCTCTGCCCGGGATCACCTTAAGTGGTGATAGAGAGAACCTCTCCTGTACGGAAGAATGACTTTGAAACGCCACTTCGGGGAGCAGCTGCGCGGTTTGGGAACAAACCTCCGCACGGATAACATCTCAAATCACCTTTAGGAAGGGGTCGAATTCCTTCAAAGCATTAACAAGACGGTGAGCGCTTTCCGTTGCGATTTCCTCCACAAGAATGTAGCGGCGTGCTCCAAAGTATGCATCAACACCTGCAGGTATTGTTTCGACCAGCTGCTGTGCCAACCAATTCGTAAAGCGCGGGGCCAGGGACTCCAGGAGGGAGTTAGCCTCCGGGTGTTCGCGTCCCTGCAACTTCTGAGGTGACGGCTGTGATGCCGTGCGCGGTTCTTCAACCTCCACGTCGGCGTTCTCTAGAGGTGCCGCGGGGAATTTCGCTTGCCTCCGATTGTGCATTCTTCTTGCGCGATTCCTAAAACGCTCCACAGAGAACCCAGGACTCCTAAGGAGACTTTAAGGGTCCTCCAGTCTAACGGCCATCCTCTGGGGAGCGCTGTGCATGCTGTGCCCACTGACGGAGTTGGTTGCTTGGAGGTCCCGCAGGGTGGTATCCATTGAGGGTTCTGAGGGGTACATATAGGAGCAGGTTGGGGATGATTTCTTTCCACTTCCGAATCCTCTAAAAGAAGTATTTCACTGTTGGGTTCCGATCTTTGCAAACCAGAAATTTTGTTCCGTCGCGACTTTTGCAAGTCCTGTAGGAAACTGACCTTGTAAGTGGGGAGACCGGGTATGGTACTGTGAGTTCTCCTCTCGAGGTAGTAGAGCACAACGTCGTTTAGGAATTTTTGTTGACGCCAAAGGTGCGAGTTTCTAAAGGTGGTCTCCGCTAATCGCAGCCATGAGCCTGGAGGATTCTAAAAGAGGATCCGCAAATACCAAGTGGAGGGGGAGGCTCACTGGGCGAAAAATGCTCCTACAAGCGCTGCTATGCTTCGACCTGGGGATCTGTGGCCTCGAAACCTGGGAATGATGTGGTGCAATGCCTGGGGACGGGAGGACACCACGAAGACGTTCGGGATCTTCCTCTTACGAGGTGAACGCAGTAGCAGAGCCCTTACAGGGATGACACGACTAGGTCCGTTGTAAGCAGAGGTCAGCCTACACGACTTGCGTAGGAAGAGGTATCTGGCAAACCAGAGAAGCTTTGTCCACACGGTGTATTGTTCCAGGCAGGAGGCACGACTCCAAACTGTGGCGCACACGACAATAAATCGGTATGAGCGGCGGATAGCGGGTGCTACCCAAAAAGGGGAAACGGAAAAGGTACAGGAATAGAGAAGTGAGGAAGAAGGGGGCGGCTCACAAGAGAGACTCGATGGATATCGGCAAGGCCGGAGGAAACCGTATAAACGGCGAAACCACAACTGTGAGTAGACCGATATCCCAGAAATGGGTTCTGTTAGGCGAGCAAGGGGGTTGAACAAACCGCATGCAACTGATACCACTCCGTGGTGGAGTCGAGCACCGCCGAAGGCGTGAATGTTCAGAACCAAGTCCTTGGTTAGACACCCTTTGTTTTGGGGAAGATTCTAAGCAGGAACACCCTTGTTGGGGGAGTTTATTTAGGGGCAGCGGCGGTTGCCGCTGCACTGAGTAAAGTAGACTACGCAGAGTAATAACTAAATAAATAAATAAATAAATAAATAGACTATTTCTAACCATGTATCCACTACAGTGCCATCACCCGTGTGACGCGTGCGCAAGGCATTGCCACGGCGCATTCCAGCTATGCCGTGCACCATGTGTATGCCCACTGTCGCCGCATTGCTCCTGCTCATAACAGTGTAGTCAGGGCCGTTCCGAACAAGCACATGAATATGTGTGATTTTTTGAGATTTATATATTAATTTCTGCTGTCAGCCCAGCACAAAGCAGCCTTATTTGCCTTCCAGGTCCACAGTAAACCTTCTGAAGGTCTTGGCGGACATTGAAGACGTTCGGAACACGCTCAACATTCGTCCCAATACTAAAACGATGCTCTAAACGAGGTGACTCTATTCCTTGGTCATTTGGGGCAACAGGAATGGATAGCGACTTTTATGATGTGCTTGAAAGCGAGGAGAGTCAATTCAGAAATGCTGCGGCTTGTTCTGCACTAGTTGCAGTAAATATTCTTCAACAGCCACATAAATATGCCGTCCGGCCGTTTCTTCATCTAGAGCTTCCTTTGAGACAAAGTATAAATTTCAGGCAGCTTGCAGCAATATATAATCCGCGTTCTTTCAAAAGAGCATTTCGCATGATCAGAAGTACATTTGCGAGGCTATTGGCCAAAATTGAACTAGCTGTGCGCCGAAATCAATCCCTGGGTATACGGTCCGGTCGAACTACGATTGCTCCAGATATGACATCAGCGATAACGTTACGTATGCTTGCTGGCGCCAGGTACTTGGATATTATAATGAGTTTTCGAATTGGAGCATCGACAGTGTATGAAATCTTTCACGGGACGTGTCTGGTTTTGATGAACTTTTTTAGAATCCCGGGGGTTCCCAACACATTCGAAGAACTACAGAAGCTCTCGGAAGATTTCAAGTATTCTGGATCACCAGCAAGTCCACTAACGGGTTGAATTGGGGCCTTGGATGGTATATCCATTCGAATTCAAAAGCCAGTAAGATATCTCAATCCTGGGTTTTTTTATTGTCGCAGAGGATTCTACGCCTTACCAGTGGAAGCGCTGGCAAACTCATCATATGTATTTTGTAGCTATTTGGCACGCTGAGTAGGCTCAGCGCACGACGCTTTGGCGCACGCAGTATCTAGCTTGGGCAAGTATTTAGAAGAGCAAGGTTTACGACAGGAGTTTTGGATCGCAGGAGATGAAGCCTACATTTGTGGTGAGAGCCTGATCACCCCGATTGCTTCCTCACAGGTGAAGGGTTCCTATGAAGATGCTTTCAATTATTTCCATTCTTCGTTACGGGTACATGTAGAGCAAGCGTTTGAAATGCTCGTTTCGCGGTGGAGGATATTACAAAACGCCTTACAATTTTCGGTCTCGATCAATGCAAGATTAGTTTGTCTGTGTATGAAACTTCACAACTTCTGTCTGGTTAATCCCGAAGATAATCTGCAGCACATTTCATCTGCACATCCAGCGCAGTGCGAGCAGGAGATAAATGAATGGTATTCCGCGTGCAAGCGGAACAACGAGATGCAAATTGCACTGTTTCAAACAGAGAACAGCAAGAAGTCGACGTCCAGAAAAAGGGACGAACTTGTATCCTTGGTGCAGCGCAGGAAATTGCAACGACCCCCTCCGGTAGGGGCTCCGTGGGATATGCACGATGAATGAGGTGTAGTCCTGTGTGCGCACGGGAGATAAAATTTGTGAGCATCCAGGAGAATCCAATTCTCTTCTTGCGAAACGATTCGTACCGAAGGGAATTTCGATGCAAGTTATATTGCTCACTCTATCGACATCCCCTCATCTATCTCAGCATTCTCCACTCCAGTCAGCCGCAGTAATCACATGACACAAGCGCTAGAAATATATTTTGAACAGCACATGGAGCAATGCCATTACTCTATGGCACGCGTAGAACACCAATCCGCCGTGATGCCGGCTCATTTGCCGCGCAAACATTGCTGCAGAAGGGTACAGCTCTTGAATGTCCAGAGCATCCACAAAGCGCAATCAGTATCGTACAATTTTGAAGTGGCCTGGTCCAATTCAGTAAACATGGGCAGTCCGAAGAATCGGAACGAAGGAAGGGGATTTTGGACGGCGCGAACGTCGTACAGTTTGAATGTCTGTTCAAGATAGGACATGACACCTCTAGTGCCGAGTCCCGTGGCAACTAAGTAGTAGCCACTGGTGGCCAGTGAGGTGGTGGTGCCAGCAAAAGCGGCAGTCGCGTTGACCTCCCGCATGGAGGACACAGCGCATAGTGAGATGCGACCCGTGGATATGGGGAAGACAGCAAGATTGGCTGCGTTCTAGGGTGTGGCCCATTTTGCAGCACGCACGCCGGTGGCGCCGCGCAAGGGGGCCTGTCGCAGAATTCTCTTTTGGCTGTATGTCGATGAGAGCCAGCATGCGAGACTCGCCGTCGCTTCACACGTGATTATCGCTCATCGGATTGAGCGCCAACGCCTTGGCGTTTCGAACGGCGTCGGCACAAATCGAGGCCGGAAGCACGGCGCCGCGCTTGACGACAGCCAGACCGTAGCTCACGGCAGCGAGAATGGACGAGTCGGAGACAACAATGTCTCGCACGTCGCCAGTGTTGGACGGGTGCGGCGTGGATTCGCCGACGTAGATATAGACGATGCGCGCCATGTGGGGGGTGTGGTGGGCGTCCAGCGTGCCAGAAGCTGTCGCGACCCATATGACCTCCTTGAGCAAGTAGCACGCGAGGGCGTGCACGGGGTCGGTGTGCGAGTTGGGGCGTCCCACCTGTGTGCAGCTGTGCGCTTACCAGCCGTAGGCGTCGTTGTCGAAGTCGTTGCCGTCGGCGAAAGCGGGAAGTGGCTGCGCCCCGTCGCCGGGCGTCGACGCGGACGGCGTTGAGTTCGAACTCTTCGCTGCATGCGCGCGGTGCGGCGTCCGCAGCTTCCGAGTTCATGCCGTGCGCCCGGGCGCGATGCTGCCACAACGAGTCGGCGCTCGACGCCGCGCGGCAGGTGCTCGCCGCGTGCTACGCGCCGCTGATGCACTCGCTGTCGTTGTCATGCGTGGAATCGTGTGCGCTCGCAGCTACGCGTGCGCCGTTTTGCGCCGCATGCTTGGTCCACATGCAGATCCCATTAGGTAGAACAGAAAAGAGATCCCGATTTATAAAAAAAAAAAGCCTCAATTAGATCGCATTATTGTATTTTCTCGAATTTTTTGAAAGAAAATAAAACCTGTTGGGCGCGCGTCGCGCCACCGCCTTGGCTTGCGCCGCCTCCGCCTTACGCTCCGCCGTGTTGGCGTTGCACCTCGGGTCGCTGCCTTTGTCGCGCTCTTGTCCAAGTCGGATGCGCGACCACCCCCACCTCCCACTGTGCGCATCTCTACGAGAGCGCACCCGCTCTACGGCGGATGAGCTACCCGTTGCGTTCTCCGCGACATGTTTGCGTTTGTCTCTACCCTTTACGGGCCTGTCGCCATTACGCGCCGACCGCGCCATCTGCGTTCCATCCCATCTTCGCCGTTTCACCCTAACGGGAAAAGATCGCTGCAAGTGGCCACTGCGGGCCCTACCCCTCCGAAAGCGACCATCACCGACCCGCCTAAACCGCCGCGCGTCAGGCTGTCTTCCGCTAAGCGACTGGTCGTTTCGGCCGGCGAAAAACCCACCCTCAGCAATGCGTTCCCGCCGGACCACCTCCCCTTTGCTGTCAAGCTCAATGTCGTCCTCACTCACCCAGCCACCGACAGCCAAAAGTGCTCGCCATCCCCGCCTATGAGTTGCAGCATATCCCAAAGCTCCTTGAACGAAAAATGATGAAAGACTCCGTTTTCGTATGTGTTGCGTCGTCACTTTTTGTTCAGATATTCTGACAATGACATCCAAAATATTCCTTTCGTGTTTTTGTTGCGACCTGAGGCTGCCGCCTGCGTTTCTCCGTCTGCAGCAGCCGGCGATACTTCGGCAGGAGAACCGTCGCCACCGACCTTCACCCTCGGCATATTGGAGACAGCATTTTTATTTCCCTTCGTCGAAGATTTCATTTTCTTGGTAAGGTCCTCGAATGTCGTATCACCTCGAGTGCCCTTTTGTAGCATCCCCGAAGTTCGTGCCAAAAAACGATGCCCTATCATGCAACGGCCCACGTTCACTGTCTGGGTACGTCTTGTAGAACGATTCCTTCATTGACCAGTTCCGCAACTGCCTTCCGGCGGAGGACGGCTTCCTCTCAACGCCGTGAATATAGAAGGAGCAACTTTACCACCTCCATTCAAATTCTTTATAGTTCACCGCACAGAAAAATTGAAAAGATCATTATCTTGAACTGCTTTCTTTGAAGCAGGTCGAGGATATGTGCAGGAATGAGTAATATCAATCGTAATGAATTCAAAATATGTCACATTCCGCTTCACTGCGACTTCTGGAGGCAGCGTTCATGCTCAGCTCTTAGAATAGCGCACTAAACAATTTCACGTCGTCATCTAAGACACTGCCATAGCAAGCTTTCTAGGCAGTAGCGCTGCTCTTTCAATACGCCAGAACATCGATCATCGTCATGGTCATCTGCATCTGCTGCCCAGTACGAAAAGCGATCTTCTTCCTGACCATCATCGCCCGTCTCATCTAACCTAGGGGCAGCTGGAGCCCTAACAGTCGCCAAAAATATGCCCAACACTCCAATCATGGCGACACACGCGTTTACGACACGCACTTCCCCACGAGCCCCACCTTCCAACCTCGACAGTCTTTGTACAATATGATGAACTGTATGGCGTTGAGTAACCTTTCAGATATCTGTTTGAGGCATACCGTGTTAGACCAGATATACTTGCCCATGTTGTGTGACGACTTTGAACTCATCACCATCGTAGTGACGCACAACGCGCTGATGCACAAAGAGCTCTCAAGCCGAAGCAACCACGAGAACAATTTTGAACAAGGTTATGATTGCATAGTACCGACACGAACCGTCATGATGCGGGACAGCCATAACGAAGCGCACAAGAGTGTCGGATATCGCCGTACGTGGTCCGTACTGCGCACCTTAAGAAACCCGGAAGTGCAGAAATCACACCCAAAGCGACAGACACATGGGCCCAACTAGGACCAGACAGCAGCGGACACGATCACAATATGCACCGTTCTCCCGGATTACGAACCGGGTGTCGGCTATGGAGAAGCAGAGGGCTCGTGGTAGCAGCAAACGCGATAGAGACAACGGATTTCAAATGGACCACGCTACGTACGAGCCGCTCACGATAGCACAAAACCCGTGCTTGGGGCCTGTACAGCAATATTTACGACGCGCATCGCACAGCACACGAGAACTACCTTATCAGGGCTGGCAGGATGGTTGTTTGCGCTCGCGTGTGCCATCCATTTAACCCCCAGCGTCCAGAGGCCAGAGCTGTGCGTTGAGGACTAGCGACGGGCACGGACGTACTTTGGATTTCGGCCCTCCTCCTCCCGGCATCGAATGCCGCCGCATTGCGAATATCATTATTTCTAGCGAAGAACTTAACCTGGGATACATGACCTGCGCTTCAAGTATCATAGTACGTAAGAAGAGTCAGTTACTGATTGCGTTCGCGTTCGTCAGTATTCGGAGCGTTACCGAAAGCATCAAATTGACGTTGATTCTCTTCCAATACCATACGACAACTTTCGATGAACGACCGAATTCCTGTCTTTTGCGCTCGTTCGTAGCGCAGAGCACTCTCTTCCATGAGAGACATCAATCTGTTCTGCTTCTCCATCATGACAATCGTTTCTTCGTCTCCGCTTCTTTCATGTTTGGTCCGCTCGAAATGTAACTGCTCCATAAGCAGTGCCATTCGTGCTTCAGAAGCCGATCCCAGGCGATGCAGGCCCTCCGAGAGGTTCAAAACCTCAGCCCTGATATCTCCGCGGTCTTGGTGCAAGCGTGGTTTTTTTCGCTCATTCGTATCTGTGTTTCCCCGGCTAACTGGAACACCTTCTTCATATCCGGCGTCTTCTTTGCAGATTGGTTTTGTAGTTAAGCTGAGCAATGAAACGTCTTCATGCAGTGTGCCTAGCCTACAAACAAGAAATAAAATCAGAACACTTTTGGAATGAGCAGTTAGATCTCCATTACTCGTATACCGCAAAAAGTCAGTGACGCGCGAACTATCGTTCTGTCCAGAGGCAGACCACTGGTCTCGAACCACAGTAAACTGTCTTTTGATTTGAGTGAATTGCGTTTTCAACATAGGCGCCGTACGAAATGTGATGGGGCGTTCATTCGAATTAACATCATCGATATGCCCCCTGAAACTCTCAATTGTGTCCACCGATTTCCCATTAAACCTGTTTTCCACGATCATCCAAAATAAATCTCTCGTTACGTTAACATCAATCCAGCTTCTCGTCAACTCTAATCCAACAGCCTTTATCAATGCAAAGCGTGCTCTATCATTATCACGAAGCAGCACGCAGAGTCGTGCAAACTCATTCAGAGTAAAATGTTGTCCAGAATGTTCGCCATGTTTTTCGAATTTGGGTCGATATGAGTTGATTTCACATGAGTCTTCCACATTTGCAATTCCTTTTTTTTTTGAAGCTCATGACGTGCTTTCTCTCTTTCTTTCTCAGGTAAATGATTCAAAATGTATTCTATTTCTGGTATGTCTGTAATCGAATTGTTGTCTGGAGTATGTTTCTTTTCCCATGCATAAAATTGTTTTGCAAAATGTAGTATAGTGACCGTCAGGTAATTCTAGTATTTGGCGCCAAAGGTGGTGTGTACGGTTCGCATGGAGAACAGCCATGTGGACGACCTAGAGGTAATCTTAATTGCTAGATCAATTTTAGAATTTA
>JAHNZQ020000010.1:595902-611696 GCA_019155205.2 Gracilaria vermiculophylla | reverse complement strand
CCCCGGCCGCCCCCCCCCCCCCCCCCGCCCCGGCCCCCCCCCCCCCCCCCCCCCCCCCCCCCCCCCCCCCCCCCCCCCCCCCCCCCCCCCCCCCTCGCGCCGCCGCCCTCGCGCCCGCCGCCATGCGCCCCATGCTGCCGCTGCTGCCGCTCGAGCTGCCGCCGTGCGCGCGGCCGCAGAGCGCGCAGCCCACGTCGCCGCGCCGCCCGCCCACGCTGCCGGCGCAGCTCAAGACCACGTGGCGCACCGTCGTCGTGCCCGGCACGGCGCCCAAGATGGACGCCGACGTGGTGGGCGTGGCGCTGCTGGCCGCCGAGGCGCGCCGCCGCGGCGGCATCATGGTGCGCGAGCGCGGCTTTGTGGGCGTCAAGGGCGCGCGCGCCAGCGCGCTGCTGCGCGACCGCGTGCGCCTGCTCGAGAAGGACGTGCACGCCATCGTCAAGACGCTGGCGCGCGCCAAGCAGCGCGTGCGCGCCCAGATGAGCGGCCGCAGCCGCCGCGCCGCCACCGCCGCCGCCGCTGCCACCGCTGCCGCTGCCGCCGCCGCCGCCGCCGCATCTGCCACCGCATCTGCCGCCGCCGCCGCCGCCGCCGCTGCTGCCGCCCCCTCCGCCGCCGCAGCCGCCGCCGCCGCCGCCGCCGCCGCCGCGGGCAGATAGCGCGCGCGGCCGCGGGCAGATAGCGCGCGCAGCCGCGGGCACGCGCCCGAGCGGCTGCGCCGCCGTGTTGCGCGCGCCTGTACGTGTGTGAGTGTGTGTGCCAGTGTATATAGACGTTTACTGCAGCTTGGCTTGACTAAAGTCCATTTCCGGGTGCTGCTTCTTGAAATTTTCAAACAGTTTGAGCTTCTGCTGCTCGTCGCTGGTGGGCAGCCCGGCCGCCTTCTGCCGCTGGTCGTACATCATCTTCTCCACCATGGAGCGCGTCTCGCCGTCCAGGTCGTCCAGCCGGCTGCTGTCGGGCTGGATGCGCGACACGTCGATGGCGGGGTGCCCGTCCACCACGCAGCTCCACCAGTTGAGCGCGTCCGCCTTCTCCAGGTGCAGGCTCAGCGTCAGGTCCTGCCGGTCCAGCTGCCAGAAGCTCTCGTCCGCGCGCACCGCGTGCTGCAGCCGGCCCTCCAGCAGCGTGCGCTCGCCCACGGCCACGCGCACGCTGCGGTCGCCGATCGCGCACGCCACGCGCGCCGCCGTCGTGCCGCCCGGCACGCGCAGCACCACGCTCAGCTCGGACAGCGTCTGCGTCCACCAGTAGCCGGGGCCGCGCCCGCCGTGCCCGGCCGACGGCGCGGCCGCCGACGCCGCCGCCGCGCCCGCCGCGTCCGCCGCGCCCGCCGCGCCCGCCGCGCCCGCCGCGCCCGCCGCGCCCGCCGCGCCCGCCGCGCCCGCCGCGCCCGCCGCGTCGCGCTCGCCGTCGCGCTGCGCCTCGCTCTCTGCCGCCGCGCACCGCAAGAGCCGCGCTGGTCAGCAACCCGCGCCCCGCCGCCGCGCCGCCCACGCGCGCCGCCCCCACGTACCGGTTGCGCGGTCGCCCATCGCTCGATTTGCGCGCGCCGCCCCGACAAGCCGCCGTCGCCGCCGCCGCGCCCCCCCCCGCGCCGCGCGCGCGCCGCCGCTGCCGACGTCGCGCGCTTTACGCGCAAGAGTTGCAAACGCCGCGACACGTTGCACGCGCCGCACACGCGCGCCACGCGTGCACACGTTGCATTGCGTCGCGCCATCAGCACTGGCGCGCAGAGCTCGCCGCCATCGAGCGTGCCCCCCGCGCGGCGGCGCGCCCCCGCGCGCGTGGGAGCGCGCGCCCGTCCGCCGCCGCCCGCGTCGATGCCGCCCCCCTCGCCGCCGCCGCCGCGCGCCGATTCGCAACCGGCGCCGCCGCCCACGCCGCGCGCTGCGGCGCCGTCGGCGGCGACGCGGTCGCCGCGCGCCGAGCCACCACTGGCGCCGTGCGCCTCGCCGCAGTCGCCGCCCACAGCGTCGCGCCGCGCCGACCCACAGCCGCCGCCCACGCCGTGCGCCGCGCCGCCGCCGGCGCCCACGCCGTCGCCGCCGGCCGTGGCCGAGGCGCTGTCGTTGGCGCTGGCGCACGGCGTCGTCATGGCCGCCGCCGCCGACGCGCCGCCCGGCACGCAGCTGGTGCACGCCCCGCTCACGCTGGCGCCGTCCCCGTTCCACGCCGCGGCGCACCGCCTCGCGCTGCGCATCACCCCCGCCCTCAACACGCTCGTGCACCGCATGGCGTGCGACCCCGCGTACCTGCGCCGCCGCCTGGCCGGCACCGCGCGCAGCGACCCCTTCACTGCGCGCCTGCTCGCCATCTTGCAGCGCTGCCGCGCCGCGCCGCGCCCCGTGCGCCTGTCCGTTTGCCGCTACGACTACTTCATGCACCAGCACGCCCCCGCCGCGTACGGCCTCCGCATGGTCGAGATCAACTGCATCGCCGCCAGCTACGCCTGTCTGGGCGCGCGCGTCGCCCGCCTGCACCGCTTGATGGCCTCGCACCCCGCCGCGTCCGTGCGCCTGCCGCTCGCCGCGCTGCCGCCCAACCACGCCGACGACGCGCTCCCGGCCGCCCTGGCCGCCGCCCACGCCGCCTTTGTGCGCCAGTGCGCCCCGCCGCCGTCGCCCGCGCCCCCCGTGCTCGTCATGGTCGTGCTGCCGGCCGAGTCCAACGCCACCGACCAGCACATGGTGCGCCACACGCTGTGGCAGCGCCACCGCCTCGAGATGCTGCGCCTGTCGCTGTCCGACCTGCGCCGCTGCGCCTCGCTGGACGCCGCGTGCAACCTGCTCGTGCGCCTCCCCGCGCGCCCGCACCCGCTCGTCGTGTCCGTCGTGTACTTTCGCGCCGGCTACGCGCCGCACCACTACGCCGGCGACGCCGAGTGGGCGGCGCGCGAGCTCGTGGAGCGCAGCACCGCCGCCAAGTGCCCGTCCGTCGCCGTGCAGCTCGTCGGCACCAAGAAGATGCAGCAGGTGCTGGACGAGCCGGGGGAGGTGGAGCGCTTCCTGCCCGAGCGCGACGCGGCGCTGGTGCGCGCCACGTTTGCGCGACAGTTCTCCATCGACGAGCAGGAGCACTGCCAGCAGGCGCGCCGCGCCGTGCACGACGCCATCCACAACGAAATGAACTACGTGCTCAAGCCGCAGCGAGAGGGCGGCGGCAACAACTTGTACGCGCAGGCCATGAAGCGGGCGCTGCAGTCCATGAGCGCCGAGCAGCGCGCGGCGTTCGTGCTCATGGAGAGAATCTGCCCGCCGCAGTTCAAAAACGTTGTCATTCGGGACGGCGTCGGCACGGAGCAGCTCGTTGTGTCGGAGTTGGGCGTTTTCGGTGTGCACATCAGCGTTGGCGATGAGGTGCTTGAGAACAGCGTGGGCGGCACTCTGCTGAGGAGCAAGCCGGCCGCGGCTGACGATGGGGGAGTGTCTGCAGGCGTGGCTCTGTTGGACAGCGCTTTATTGTTTGAATAGTAAACAGCGGCCGCGGCTCTTCTAAAAGTCGTCGTCGTCGTCGTCATCGTCGTCGTCGTCATACAGCGCCTTTCTTCGCACAATGGTAACCTTGGTGCGCTTGTGCGTTTGCTCGGTGACGGATCGCAGAATGTCCTTGAGCTGCGCCTCGGTGATCTTGGCACGAAGCTGCGAGTTTTGCGCCGAGCTGATGAGGTAGCTTTCCACCTGCTGCGCGCGGTCCGGCTTGACCAGGCGGATGTTTGCCAGCTTCTCGCGCGCCTCGGGGGTGAGGATTTGGTTGAGGATGAGGTGGCGCTGCTCCTCCTGCGCCCTGCGGTGAAACGGGGCCGTTGCGTGAGTGTTGTGTGCGTCGCGGGGAGAAAGGGGGGAGGGGCGGACGCGGCGTGGTGGGGGCACTTACTGTTGCTGCTTGCGGCGCATTTCGAGTTCTTGCTGCGTGGGCGGCTGCTGCGCGGCGGAGGCGGGGGCGCCGGCGCGCAGCTGCGCCATGCGCTGCGCGCGCCACTGCTCGAGTTGCGCGTCTTGTTCCATTTGAGCGGTGGCGGGCGTTTGGAGGGGGTGAGCGGCGCAGGTGCGGGGGGCGGCGGGCGTGATTGCGCGGGGAAGGGGGGTGCGGACGGCGGCGGGGCGCGCTGGCGCTTTTTGCGCTTGTGTGTGCGGGTGGGCGCGCCGCCGCGTTGATGCGCACGGCGTTGGAGGGCAGTGTGCATACGCGCCCTTTTTTGCACTGTGGCGGCTGCGCTGCGGCGGTCGGCTGGCGCGCACCTACGAAATGAGGTTGCTATCAAAGGCAGTGCTCCGCCGTCGGCTATTGGCGCGGTGCTTCGACTCGCGGCTGCACGGGCTCTTCGTCGCAACTGGTGGTGTGTGCGCAGGGCGCGCAGCGCCCGCCATCGGCCGCATGCAGCTGCGCATGGTCGTTGTGTGACATGGCGCCATTGGCATGCGGGTACCGTTGGGAATCGCTTACCGTTGTAGCCAACGGTGGCAACCGCCGCAACGCTCGGTGGCCCGACGTCTTTTTTCGTTGAGCTGGCAAGCACTCACATGAAGCATACGGCTTTGTCGGCGGGTACGTTTGGTTCATTTTATAGAGCAGGTATGTGTAAACTTGCCGACGTCGCTTTACTGCGCACAAACAAGATACATGCACACGCAACACCGTGCGGCGCGCCTGTTGCATGACATGTGAGCTTCGAAAGCGCTGGCAATCTTTGCGCGGTACGGCTTTACTTAGTTGGTTTGCGTCAACTCGGACCATTTCACGGCCCCGCCGTTGCCGTGAGAGCAAACCAAAAAAAAGGCATTAATCGCGGAGATTAAACAAACGGCGACTCGTTCTCGCCGACCAACTTGGCGCCATAGTAAGCTGCCGGCAAGTACGTGCACGTCGAGAGCACCGCAAACCACAGCGGGTGCGGCATGGCAATCAGGTTCTGCACCCCAAACACGGTCAGCAACACCCCGAGCCCCATCACAAGCTCCATCCTGTACGTGGCTGCCAGCTTCGCCGTGCAGAAGCCGCCGAGCATGCTTCCAAACAGATAAGACGCTTCCACAAACAGCAACAACCCGATAGACTGCGTCGGGTTCAGCTTGCTCATGGGGTACACACTGTGGCCGAGCGATTGGATCGCTGATATCGCTACCACGCTCATGATCAGGCCCACGATAAAGGCCAACGCGTTTTTGATGAGCGGATGCATTGTCGTGCGTGGTGTGCGGCCTGCGTAAATCGTCTTTCGCTCACGTTGATGATGTCGCAGTGCGCGGAGAAGAGGGCGGTGCTTTCGCGATCAGCGTAGCCGCGCCCGGCGCCCGCTCTTATCGGCACCAACCGTGACGACTTATCTCAACCCACGGTTGTGCACCGCACGAACGAATCTGCCTCGAAAATTGATTCATAATTCGCGCGCGCTCATTCCCAAACTTTTGCATTTTGCCAAAACGCTCTTGTGCAGTTCCCCACCATGGCGAGTGCCACCGCGACGCCTCGCCCGCCGCTCCGTCCCCACCGTCGCCCACCTTGAGCCGCCGATCCACGGCGGCGCCCGACGCTTCCGCCGCCAAAACGCGCTCCAATGCTCGCGCTCCGCGCCCACCTGCGCACCCAGCGCGCCGCTCCGGCCGCTGCGCCCGCGTCCCCACACCCGCCCCACATTCTCCCCTCGCTGTCGCCCACGCACGCCGCAGTCGTTTCAGACAACGTCATGCACATGATACCGCTCACCCAAAGAGCCATGTCGCGAGAGGCAACGCTGCTTTTCCCCCCGCGCTACGAGCTGGTCAGCGGCCCCTACACCGCCCTCGTGTCTCGCAGACGCGTTGCCGTCCTGCATCACCATAGCGGCGTCTGCTACGATGTGGCAACCACCCTGTTTCACACCCGCCCGGCGCTTGACGTTCTTCACGTCCAATGGCTGCCTTCTGCCCCGGCCTTCTTGATGCTCCTCACCTCAGACTACTGCTTGAGGGTTTTCGACGCCATCAGTGCCGAAGCCGCCGCCATTGAACGTCAAAGAATTCAGGTCGTCACAGCTGGTGCGCCCCCTGTCTCCTTCGTATGCGCCTCGGGAGTCGGATGGCACGCGCTCGCTGTCTACGTGCTGGCTGAAGATGGCAGCGTTTACGTCGCCGCCCCGATAGCTCCCATAGGCACCAGAATACCCGTCGATGACTTCCGCAGGCTGCGCCGCGCCGCCAACGCTGTTCTCAACGCCGATGCGTCCGCAACCCCATCCTCGGCCAACACGAGTAGGCGACTTAGTTTTGGCGATTCTCAAATGCCCTGGGCGCTTCGCCAAGCTCGCCTACAGCTTGTCTTCCTGGACTCCGTGTTTGAGCAAAGCGGCACTGAAATGGTTGCCGTCAGAGAGTTTAAGCCCGCGCCTCTACTTTTCCAGGGACCGCTTCACATTCAAAAGGAGCCCAACGCTGAGCTATTCACGCAACTCGTGCAAATCACCGCCACAAAACAGCCCGTTTTGCTGCGCGTTTCGCAACAGGGCAACGTATACGTCTTAATAGCAATGGAGCAAGTGGATGCCAATTGGTTCCTGTCAAGTCAGCCTGCCGGAGAAGGTTTACTACTCGCCAGCAAGGAATACGCCTCGTGTGCGCAGTCTGTGGCGCCCGCATTTCTGTGCTTTGAACGAATTGCTTTTGAATCTGCGGTCAGTCTTACGCCCGTTGCTTCGCATGCGGACACCTTCTTCTTTGCCACGTCTACAGCTGTCTATTCGCTTACCTTCTCGTTCCTGTCGTTGCTTGAAGACGCGCTCGCTTTGGAGAGGTGCCCCACTTCTTCCCTTCGTGAGCTCTTTACCGTTCATAGTCCGCATGGCTCTTCGCGCTCCAGCATACGCGCGATAATGTCCCATTACGTGCGCGGGGACGGACCCGTTGCCATCGTCCTTTTGGCGGATGGTTCCTTTCACGTGACCGATCCTCTTCGCTGGCACAGTCTGCAGGTTGACCTTCCCACCTTGTTGCCTGACCGCCCGTTCTCGGAATCTCAACAAAACCGGCGCACGCATGCCTTCAGGGAGATTGCTGACAACGTTATACATGCCTTACGACATGTGCAGTCCCTGCGCGACCAACACGGCAGAGTGGGAGATGGTACTCTGGGCAAAGTTTCCTCCGTCAAGTCGTTTGCAAGTATTCTTCCGTACCTCGAAAAGAGAGTGGAAGGTCTGACAGGGAACAATCAACAACCTGGCATTGGGGATTCTCTCGGCAATGTAGCCAGTTTGTTGCTGGAGTGGACGCATGCTGTCAGTGATCGCTCTGAAAGTAACGCGAACGATATCAATAAGCTACAAGCGGTACTGGCAGACGCGGATCGGTCTGAGCAGGAGCTTCGCCTGAAACTCAATCGCGTGAAGGAAACCACCGAGGCGCTTAAACGTCGTGTTAAAACTGTCTTCGAAAGTTTGGAGACGGGAAGCGCTCAGCTTAGCAAGCTGGAGTTGGAGAGATTGACAATTCTTCGCCAAAAAAAGCGTCGTCTGGCTGCGTTTCGTGCGAGGACCGCCGAACTGGCTGCCGCGATACAGTCCAGAAATCAGCGCTTGCTCTTAGAGGCCAGCAATCTAGGCGAAAACAGTTCTATGTCGAGATCCAACGCGCGCACCGGTTCTTGGCGGGATCCAACTCCATTCGGCCGAACGCATCAGCAGCAACGGAGCCAAGGCACAGTTGATCTTGGACGGAAAGAAATGCAGCAAATCAAGGTTGCATTGGAGAAGCATTCCGATCAGATTTCGGAAGCAATGGAAATAAGTTCGTCTCTATGGAAGCGATTATCAGTTACAACATGAAGTATCAAACGGGAATATGTACACCGACCGCGTTCCCAAATGGGCCACATAAGTATGTCATATTTAGGCTATGCTAAGATTGAACTTCTAGACAACAGCAGTATATATGGTTGTAACCAAGATGAAGATCCATAGTCGGCAAACCCACCCATGTCTTCGAGTTTACGTACAAGATAAGCCAGTTTTGACCACTGAAGAGTCGTCGTGGATGCCGTACACACAGCAAGTCTTAGCTGTCGCCTATGTTAGTACCTTCAGAAACGTTCGTGTGCCTTGTATTGCTTACACTTCGTTCTGGTCCGCAGTGTCTTCGGTATCTACTTCGGGATGCGCACTTCCGTTCGCCATATACATTTTTTCACTATCCCTGCTTGGGAGAAACTCGCTGTCAGGATGCACCATTTTGAAACATTTCTGAGCTTCAAGCACGGAATACTCGGCGTCATGTTCTCTTTCACTCACTGACATAAGAACAACATTGTCTGCAGTGGTTTCACTTTCGCCAGATGGTCTTGCATACGAAATACCCCACAGACAATTGGGTTTGATATCAGCCTTCGAGTCTGTCACGTCTCGATCGGTAGATAGTTGATAGTTGTCTTCCGCGACGTCGCCATCCTCGTTCCCCTGCTCACTTTTTCCATCGGTATTATTCATAACAACATAACTTTCAAGAACTTTCATCAAGTCCTGTTCTGTACCACCCTCTTCCATAGTTTCCGCGTATAAAATGAAAATTCCCTTCGGGCAGATCATGACAGCACTATCAAGCTGTCTGATGCGTACGGCAGACGTGCTATTTCCAAGAGTTCCTCGGGGTATTGTAATCATGACTCGTTCCGGCTGATTAGATTTCAAAACACTTCCGTCAAGCACCGCTACAGCATGCCAAAGATTGCGTGGCCTCCCCGTCTCTCGCTTCATGAGAGATCTCGGCATGAAGACGTGCTTTGTTCGCACCACATCCCCGGCAGATGTAATGACCGCAAGCCGACGCCCGGCAGATTCGGGGCCGGACTCTTCTGCGGCAACTTTATATTTTATGAGTCCACTTGCGCCGCGTCGCAAGACATAAGTGCCACCATGGACCGCGCATAGTCTACAGAATGCTTGAGAGAGTTCACCTGTTCCAAAATTCGGGAAAAGGAAAGGAGTCTTCGTGCCGAAACGCATGACGGAGGCCTGGTACTGGTACACGCGAGTCATTCCATCTTGTTTCGAAAACCGGTTGCCACCAACAGTGAACATGATAGAATGGGTTAGAAATGTCTGTAACTTGGGTGTCAACCTCATTTCATCCATATCCTCTTGAAGTGACACATGCTCATCTTCATTGCCTTCCACATGACTATTGTTCTCTTCGATGTTTGTTTCTCTCCGTGCCGAAATTGTTTCGTAGCATCTGGTCACGTATCGCATCATGAGCCGTTTCTCTGGCATCGTTATAAATGAATTCTGAAATACATCTGCCCGACTTCCGGGTACACGCTGTAACCCAGTGGATGTTGTGAATTGCACATATAAAGCATCGATTGCTCGAAAGTCCACATAGTGCCCAACATTTGTGCGTACCAGCAGCTCGATCATGTTTCCCGCCGCCATGATAGATCGAGGAACAAGATCTAGCAAGCATGAATTTATAGCAGAAAGGTGCGAATGCGATCGAACGCTTGGGAGGCGATGAACCCCAAGAGGAAAAAGCTGATCATGCAGACATGGAGAAAGCAGGGGTTCGACTTCACAGTCACGATAAGTATCGCTTGCGTGGGCAGCTAGCTCTGCAACGGGTGGCGGTGATGTTGGCTGATCATGCGAGTCCGATTCAGTTTTATCAATCACACTTTCCAACGTCGCCAGCTGAAGTGTCGCCCATTTGCCACCGTAAAAATCATTTGAATCTAGATGCAGTACTCGAGAACCGGCAATCGATAAAGCTGCTGCTAGAATGGCTTGAGGAAGGTCAGTCCCGATGAGAACCACATCAAAATCAGATTCCGTCAAGGGCTGAGGGTCGGTAGCTCTTGGCATTATCGGAGGATTTGCTCGAGTCGACGAAGCCAGATTCTGTGCGATGGTCCCGCTGTTGAATGTTCAAAGCGTGCACTGAAGCGCCGAGACTGGGTTTTTGGCACTGACGGAAAAACAAGCCTTCTTTCCAGTGATACTCAGAACAATACTTGGGGGGTAAAGTCTGGAGCAGGAATCATGCATCGAGACGGCTAACACGAGGGAACGCTGCGTTCAACTCCTTTGAGGGATTCTATGGCAATGTAATTCTTTGGTCGACCTCAACTGCGGGATCCACCATAGGATGGGGATCAGCAGCCGGCATTGCGCGACCAAAAAGCCCTGACGCTGAATGATTTGCATGGGAAAGGAGGGCAACATAAGCAGGACAGAAAAATATATTTACCTGGTTTCGTGCCCACGTGGTGAAAGATAAATGGATATTTGTCAATTGCTCTTCCGTTGCCAGCTTGCTATTGTTCATGATAACGTAGTGTGTGTAGAGCAGCATTTCTCCAAGCCTCTGATACATGCATGATGAGCTCATGTCTGGAAGGCTCAGAATCTCCTTAAACAAACATACTTGCGCGATTTTATCAGTCTTCTAATCCACTTCTTGCGTTCCACATCGGAGACCGAACCGACAATGGAGGACTTGTTCACTGCCGGGCATGAACTTGTTATTATCCTAGATTTTGGATCTCAGTATACTCATCTGATTGCCCGCCGTCTGCGAGAGTGCAATGTGTACTGCGAGCTTCATCCCTACGATCGCAGTGTGCCCGAAATCCGCGCATTGAATCCGGCTGGAATAATCTTGTCTGGAGGCCCTTCCTCCGTCTATGACAAGGGATCGCCGCATGCCGTGGAAGGCCTCTTTGATTTGGGTGTTCCAATGCTGGGCATTTGCTATGGTCTGCAGGAAATGGCCCATGTCTTGGGTGGGGAGGTTCTACTTGGGGAGAAGAAGGAATACGGGTATGCCCAAGTTCGAACATCCAACGGATTTGGCCTTTTCGATGGAATCGCCAGCGATTTTGACGTGTGGATGAGCCACGGGGACAAGCTCTCAAAGCTGCCGCAAGGGTTTTGCGATATCGCCACTACGGACAATACGGAGCACGCCGCAGTGGCAGACACCAAACGAAAACTGTACGGACTTCAGTTCCACCCCGAGGTTACGCATTCCCAGTTTGGCACCGAAATTCTTCGCAACTTTGTAACCAAGATATGCAAGTGCAAATGTGACTGGTCCATGTCGGATTTCCTTGCCGAGGCGAAGGTGGCCATCCGGGAGAAAGTTGGTGATGGCATGGTCATTGGCGCTGTTTCTGGTGGTGTGGACTCAACTGTTGCTGCCGTGCTCATGAAGGAAGCTATCGGCGACCAGTTTCATGCATTTTTGGTTGACAACGGCGTTCTAAGGAAGAACGAAGCTGCAGAAGTCATGGATCGGCTGGCAAACCGATGCGCAGTCAATCTGAAGCTCATCGACGCTTCAGAAACATTTCTTCAAAAGCTAAAAGCGGTGACGGACCCGGAGAAGAAGAGAAAAATCATTGGCAACACTTTCATCGAATGCTTCGAGTTGGAGGCATCCAAACTGAACGCTGATTTTCTGCTGCAGGGCACTCTGTACCCGGATGTGATCGAGTCCGTCAGTCACAAGGGTCCCTCGGCAACGATCAAGACGCACCACAACGTCGGCGGATTGCCTGCGCACATGAAGCTTCAGCTCATAGAGCCGCTGCGTTTCCTGTTCAAAGACGAAGTGCGAAAGCTCGGCATGGAGTTGGGCATTGAAAGCGAAAGCATTCACAGGCACCCGTTTCCGGGACCTGGATTGGCCATTCGCATTTTGGGCGAAGTCACGGCAAGGCGGCTGAGAGCTCTTCGTGAGGCGGATGCGATTTTTATTCACGAGCTTCGATCAGCCGGGCTGTATCGCGAGATCGGTCAGGCGTTTGCAGCGTTGCTACCGGTGAAGGCCGTGGGTGTAATGGGCGATAAGCGCACGTACGAAGAAGTCATCGTGCTCAGAGCTGTGAAGACAAAGGACTTCATGACTGCTGATTGGGTGGACTTGCCCGTGCCCCTGCTCCGAAAGATATCATCAAGAATTGTAAACGAGATTTCTGGAGTGAACAGAGTGACGTACGATATCACATCGAAGCCTCCAGGAACTATTGAGTGGGAGTAAACGAGAAGCTACAGCCGCACATGCACATCTGTGTGCTCACGCTTGAATGTGTTTGACGGAAAGCACAAAGACGACTGCCTTTACAAGGAATTTGCCTATTTCTACACCTCTAGATATGACCTTAAAACTACATGACGGGAACGGCTTTGAACTTTGCTGGGAAAGTATTAGCACAAGCGGCAGTTCTCCAAGACACCAGCGGCATCGCTTTGCGAGGTTTGAGCTAGGTATGTCTATTGTCATGAGCCTGGGTTATGGGCGCAAGTGGAAGCTTGCTCGAGGCTGGACACAGGAAGGAGATGAGCTGGAATACGATATCGTCTACGTTTTGATTCTTACCTTCGTAAATCGCTAGTTTGGCAGCAACGACGTTTCTTTCCGCTGATTTCCACGCATCTCGTGTGAAATACTTTTGAATTACGTCTATAACATCAAGAGCATGGACGTTTCGATTGACTGGGTGCCGTAAATGTTGATACATGCACTTCCTATTGGAACATTGCCCTCGCAGCTCCTGCGGACAAAGGGCTTTGTTTGGGTTCAGCTTACTGGACCATGAGAGAGACAAGGGACTGAAATTCCTTCGATCTGTCGCTTTGGCGTACTTTGGTATTCTCAAGATGTACCTGTGCAAAGAAAGGAAACGGGTCAGAAGTAAAACGGCGAAGAAGCCGGGGTTCAATGACACACGATTTGTTCATCATTGCATTGTTCCGGAGACACCAGAGACAAGCAAGTGTTCAAAAATGAAACAAACAGGCCGCAAGTCAAGTGATAAAAACGGGGGGAAAAAAACATAAACGTTAGATGTGTTAGCTTCCTCGACACCAATGGTTAACAATCACGTCGGTGGCCCTAATACAACCCACCGTGGCCAAAAGCACCACAAAGTTCATTGGGTTCCGCGGGCGGGGGCGAAAAAAGGATGCGCGGAGCGTACGCTTTCAGTCCAGTGAGGACGCTAATGTACATGACTGATGGGGACGGAGTGTACGGTGACGGTCGCAAAATTGGGTCAGACTGGTAGGACGCTTCACTTTCTCCTACATTACTTTCACCTTGTTCTTTCCGAGCTGGGCTGAGCTTGAGCGGATACGCATCATACCTGATGAGCTGCTGCGCTTCTTTTTCTCCCGTGTACGACAAAACTTCCTGCGCGTTGGTATCACCATCCTGCGGCGCAATTGACGGGTCAGCCGCAACGGCGCAAACATCATCGGCAGCGTCTTTATTTTCCATTACTTCCACTCCCAAGGACGCTTTAACTCTCTGTGCGGCGCTGACTGTTGCTTTGTACTCTTCTTCCGCTTTGACGAGATCGATTTGGGCCCTTCGCAATTCGTCCTCGACCGACTTGATCCGGCTACGTTTGAAGCCCAACTTTGCAAAGGCCTCCGCAACCGACACATCGGCAGCCTGCAGCAGTCGGTTGGCGTCGCGCTCGGAATCCAGCTTCTTTTTGGACTCCTCCAGCTCCATTCTCAAGTCGTCGATCAGTCGCGTGTTGGCGGCGTCGACGTGAACTGGCAGAGAAGGCTTTTGGACGCAATTTTCCATCCACACGGCAGGGCGCACAGCCTGGTCCGACACGGAGGTCGAGGTGGAGTCGGTCACGCCGCTTGGAGACACCAACGGCGACACGGCCGGAATGGGACTGGAGGACGGGAGCTTGCTCCGCTGGGCGCCCGAATAGTACCTGCGACGCTTCTCGGGATCGGCCCTTGTTCCGAACGCCTTGGACGAGTGTGCGGTGCGCTTGAGCGGGTTGGACGGAGCGTCGGTGAGCGGGGACGATGGCTTCCGTGTGAGCAGCGGGCTGTTGGCGCGGCGTTCCATGCTCCGCCGTCCGGCCTTCTGATGCGCAATGCGATGCTCGATTTGCTTAATTTGGCGGCGCAGCTGGGCGATTTCTTCCATCTTGGCTTTCGGCGTCGGGGCAGTGCCCTTGGTATGCGAGGACGTCGGGGTGGCAGGCGTTTGCGAGAGTAGGTGGGAGGTGTCGTGCTCGACGGCAGAGAGCGGGGCCAGCGGCGGCGAGAGCGGGGCGCGCGGGCGATGCAGCGGGGCGGACAGCTGCGGCGGGGGGGAGGGCGACTGGCGAGGGGGCGAGGCCGCGACGGGGTGGGACGCGTCGCGCGCGCGCTCCGAGAAGGTCTTCTGGTGGGAGCGCTTGGTGAGCATGGACGGGCACTGACCCAGTCTGACGACGCGGATTTTCATGTCCTCGATGGTCTTCTCGCGGGTTGCGACGGGGGTTTGGCGCACGGGCGGGGTGGGCGTGCTGAGGTGGGCGTCGCCGTCCGACTCCTCGTCCGACGTGGAGATCTCGAAGATAATGTGCGAGTGGGCGGGGTCGCGGGGCAGGGGCGCGGGCGCGGGCGCGGGCGCGGGCGCGGGCTGCGAGGGGGCCGAGAAGGCGAGCGGCGGAAGACTGCCGCTGGAGGCGGTGGGGGTGACGGAACTGGGGCGGCGCAAGCCCTCGAGGGCTCGGCGACGCAGCTCTGCCAGCGAGGGCCTGTTCCGCAGCGGGGGGGGTGACGGCGACGGCGGCGGCGACAGGCGGGGTGGAGGCGCGTCCTCGGAGGGGAGCGGCGACGGCAGCGGGAGCGGCGGCGGCGTGGGCGGCGTGGGCGGCGGCGACGGCGGCGGCGACAGCGACAGCGGCGGCGGCGGAGGCGTGGGCGGGCGGCGGTGCATGTGGTGCGGCGGCGGGCGCGGCGGGCGCGGCAGCGGCAGCGGCTGGCGCTGCGGCGCAGGCGCGGAGCCGTACGAGGGGCGCGGGATGAGGGGGGCGCGGGGGCGCGGCATGAGGGAGGGCGGCAGCGGCGGCTGGCGCAGGTGGTGCAGCGCGGGCGGCGGCGGCGGCGGCGGCGGCGGCGGCTGCGCCATGTGCATGAAGTGGGCGTGCGGCACCGCGTGCAACGGCACGACGGGCGGCGGCGGCGCGCGGTGAACGGGCAGCGCCTCGGGCGCGCGCGCGCGCACGGCGAGCAGGCGCGGCGGCTGCGGCAGCGACAGCGCCTGCGCCACGGGCAGGCCCAGCGCCTGCGCGGCGTGCGCCGGCGGCAGGCGCATGTCGTAGAAGGGCGGCGCGCGCTGCAGCGGCGGCGGCGGCGGCGGCGGCGGCGGCGGCGGTGAGCCGGCGGCGCCGCCCCAGTAGGCGCGCGGCTGGAAGGGCGGCGACCGCAGACGCGCGTGCACAAAGTCGTTGGGGTCGTCGAGGTCGACGAAGTCGACGTCGTCGACGGCGGCGGCCGAGCGCATGTTCCGCAGCAGGGTCATCGCCATCAACGGCGGCGGCGCGCGCGCGGGGACGGCGGCGGCGATGGCGGCGGCGGCGATGGCGGCGGCGGCGCTGGCGGCGGGCGGTGCTGACGCGAGCGGCGCGCCCAATTTGAGCCGCAACGCCCAAATCTGCGCCCCGATTCCGTTGCGTTTTTGCATTTTCACCTGCCCCACGCGAGACGCACCGACGCGCTCCACACCGCCGCCGCCCTTCAAAGCCGTCCACTGCACCCGCCCGCTCCCCCCCCCCTCCCCCCCCGCCACGCTCGAGAGCAGGCGAGTCGCCGCGCGCTCGCGCCCCTTCACCCGCACCCCCCCCCCTTCGCTCCCCCCGCCCGCCTCACCGGCTGCCGTTTCACGCTCCCCTCCCCCCCCCCCCCCCCCCTCCCCCCCCCCCCCCCCCCCCCCCCCCCCCCCCCCCCCCCCCCGGCCGCCCTTTCCCGCCCCCCCCCCCCCCCCCCCCCCCTCAGCGACTGCCGTTTCTCGTTCCCCTCCCCTCCCGCA
>JAHNZQ020000010.1:584729-595802 GCA_019155205.2 Gracilaria vermiculophylla | reverse complement strand
TGGCCACGTGCGACGCGCGCTCAACGCGCGCGCCCAATGCGCGTCAAAGGGGCGCGCCGCTCCTCTCGCCAGTCTTCGGCGCCCGCTCGCCACACCCCCCCCCCCCCCCCCCCCCCCCCCCCCCCCCCCGGCGCCCGTTTCCCCCCCCCCCCCCCCCCCCCCCCCCCTCAGCGACTGCCGTTTCTCGTTCCCCTCCCCTCCCGCAGCACCATGGCGCGCAACAACAAGGCGCGCCGCCCCTCCTCGGCACGTTCCACGCCGCCGCCCGCCGCCCCCCCCCCCGCCGCGCCGCCGCCCGAAGAGGACGAGGAGCTCATCGAGCAGGGGCAGGGGCTGGACGCCCCCCCCGCGGCCAGCCGCGCCAACAAGAAGCGCAAGCGCGCCGAGCGCGACGCGCTGACGTCGGCGCGCGCCGTGCGCAGCTCGGCGCAGTGGGCCTTCTACGAAGGCATGCTGCTGGAGCTGCTGGACAAGCCCGAGTGCCAGGACTTCTCCGAGCCCGTGCTCACGCTGTGGAGCGCGCACGACGTGCCCGGCTACCTGGACAAGATCAAGCAGCCCATGGACCTGGGCACGGTGCGGCGCCACATGCAGGGCGAGCGCTACATCGTGCACGACCGCAAGAGCGGCACGTTTGGCTTCGACTGCAAGGCGATGGCGCGCGACGTGCGCCTCGTGTTCCACAACTGCATGGAGTACAACGAGCCCAGCAGCGCGCTGTACGCCACGGCCAAGCGGCTGCTGGACGAC
Organism: Gracilaria vermiculophylla; assembly: GCA_019155205.2. Taxonomy (NCBI): domain Eukaryota; phylum Rhodophyta; class Florideophyceae; order Gracilariales; family Gracilariaceae; genus Gracilaria; species Gracilaria vermiculophylla. The sequence goes on along the minus strand of JAHNZQ020000010.1, from coordinate 595,052 downwards.
GTGAACGCGCAGATCGCCGAGAACGAGGCGCACGTGGCGCGCGAGCGCGACAAGGAGCGGCGCGAGATGGAGCGCAAGCGCGAGAACGAGCGCAAGCGGCGCAAGGCCGCCGAGGAGGAGGCGGCGCTGGCGGCGTCGCAGGCCAAGAAGGCGGCCGCGGCGCTGGAGAAGGTGCGGCGCGAGGCCAAGGAGGCGGAGCGCCGGCGGCTGGAGGAGCTGCGGCGCAAGGAGGCCGAGTGGGCGGCGCGGCTCAAGCAGGAGAAGGCGCGCGCGGTGCAGGAGGCTCTCGACGAGCTGCTGGCCAAGCAGCGCAAGGAGCGGCGCGGCGGCAGCGGCGGCGCAGGCGGCGGCGGCGGCGGCGGCGGCGGCGGCGGCGGCGGCGGCGTCGGCGGCGGCGGCGGCGGCGCGCCGTCGTCGTCGGTGGTGAACACGTCCAGCGTGAGCTCGGACGAGCACGAGGCGGGCATTGGCGAGGTGACGTTCACGTTTGTGTCGACGGAGGGCATGGAGAAGAAGCGCGGGCGCAAGAGCGCGGTGGTGATGGAGCTGGAGGTGCAGCACGACGACCTGATGAAGCGGCGCAAGGCGATGGTGGAGATGTGCGTGGAGCTGAACAAGATGAAGCAGATCGAGCTGTCGGTGGAGGAGAAGCACGCGGTGTGCGAGCAGGTGGGGCGGCTGGACTTTGTGCGCATGAAGGCGGTGGTGGACATGATTGCGCGCGGCATGAACCGCATGGAGCTGCTGAACGAGGTGTCGCTGGAGATGGACATCAACGAGATCGACAACAAGGTGCTGCGCGACATCCAGTTCTTCCTGCGCAACCCGGCGGCGCACACGGCCAAGGACGCGCTGCGGCACATTGAGGCGAAGATCACGGACATTGAGACGCGGCTGGTGGAGATTCGGTACCAGAAGGTCGGGTGAGGCGGCGCGGCGCGGCGCAGAGGGCCAATGTACAGACAGGGCGCACGCGCGCGCGGCTGGTGGCGGCACGACCGAGCTGGGTGGCGGAGGTGGTGGGTACACGCGGTTGGAGGCGGAAGCGCGGCGGCGGCGCGTTAGTTGTGTTCAGTTGCAATCGCAGAGTTGAGTGGGCGTGCGCTCGGCAGCGGCGGTAAAAGGGGTGCGGTTGTATGTGTTGGTGCGCATGCAGCGGCACGGGGCGGCGGCGGCGAGAAGCGCGCGCGACGGCCGGCAGCCGCAGCGCGGCGGCGCGCGAGCACCCATGCGGCGTGAAGACGGAGAGAGTGCGCCGCCGGGAATTGCGACGCGCTCCACGGCGTGCGCGGCTGCTGCAACAAACGAGGCGGGCGAAACAAGCGCGGGCAACAGCGATGATGCGACTGCGGTGGGCAAGCGCGCCGGAATGCAGGCGTGCGGAGCAAACGGTTGGTCGTTGTTGCATGCATGCGCGCCTCACGCTTGCGCAAGCTCGAGGCCGCAGCGCGACGGCGCCATCGATGAAGGCCGGTGGCGGGCGGCGACGGGTCAAAGCTGCGAGCGCGTCATCATCGCGTCGTAAATTGCTCCACTCCGATTGCTTATCAATTGCTACGCTACGCGCACAACAAAGCAACGGCCGCAAGCGGCGCAATTGCCAACTCGTTTCCCGCGCGCCCAATTGGCACTTGCGTGGCCGCCGTTCGCAATTGCCCAATGCTTTGGCGCGCGCCCAATTGGCAGGCTCACCCGCGTGCTCGCCTTGGCGCGCGCGCCGCACGCGCGCCGCGCCACGCCGCGCCGCGCCGCGCCGCGCCGCGCCGCGCCGCGCCGCGCCGCGCGCACTGGCGCGCGCGCTGTGCAATGCGCGGCGCCTCGCGAGCGGAAAAAGTTTCGCCGGCGCCGCTGGCGCGAGCGGCGCCTTCCACCGCCGCCGCGGGCGGCAGTGCAGCGCGCGAGTAAGCGAAAAGCGGCGCGCCTCGCGCGCGGCGCGCAGCGGTCGGCACGGAGGCGGTCGGCACGAAGGCGGTCGGCACGGTGGCGCTCTGCGCGCAGCAGCACTGTTGCGCGCTGCGCATATTTACATGGGGCACCAAGAGGGCGGCGGCGGCGCTCAGTGCGCGCGCTGCCGATTGGCCATGGCGCGGATGATGTGGTCCTGCAGCTGCAGCACGCCCTGCCCCACCTTCTCCTGCACGCGCGGGTCGTGCATCTTGTCCTTGAGAAAGGCGCGGATGGACGAGCGCTCGTGCGCCGCCGCCGCCGGCGGCGGCGGCGGCGGCGGCGCCACGCCGCCGTACGAGCCGCCCGACCCGGCGGAGCGCGGCGGCGACTGGTAGCGCGGCGCCGACTGGTAGCGCGGCGCCGACGGGTAGCCCGGCGGCGGCGCGTTGTAGCGCGTGGACGGCGGCGACCGCCGCTGCGCGCGCGGCGGCGAGTGGTGGCGCGCGCGCGAGCGCGAGCGCGAGTGCGACGCGCGCGCGCCGCGCGAGCGCGAGCGCGCCGGCGGCGGCGGCGACGGCGTGTAGCGCCGCCGCTGCGAGCGCGTCGAGCGTCTCCGCCGCGGCGACGGCGACGGCGACGGCGACGGCGGCGGCGACGGCGAGTAGCGCCGCCGCTGCCGCTGCGAGCGCGTCGAGCGTCTCCGACGCGGCGACGGCGACGGCGACGGCGACGGCGTGCGGTAGCGGCGCGACGAGCGGCGCTGCCGCTGGTGCGCGTCGCTGTGGCGCTGGCTGCGGCGCCGCGCGGCGCGCTGCGCAGAGCGCGAGCGGCGCGGCGATGGCGACGGCGACGGCGACGGCGACGGCGATGGCGACGGCTCGCGGCGGTGGCGCGCGTGGCTGCGGCTGCGGCGCTCGTCGGCGCGGCGATGGTGGCTGCGGCTGCGGCGCTCATCGGCGTCGCGATGGTTGCGGCGGCGGCGGCGGGGGCGCATGCGGTCCTGCAGCTTGCGCAGCGCGGCGGAGGGCCCGCGCGCGGCGGCGGGGTCGGGCTCGGCGCGCGCGTCCAAGCGCTGCTCGGCCGAGCGGATGCCGTGCTTGAGGCCGTGGTCCACCAGCGTCATGCCGCGGCGCATGGCGGGCGACAGCGCCTCGCGGTGCTGCGCGTCGCGCAGCGCCTTGCGCGCGCGGTTGCCGTGCTGCAGCAGCAGGCGCTGCGACTTGCGCTTGAGCTCGTGCACAAGCTCGTCTGCCATGGTGAGGGGGACGGTGAGAGCGGAGCGGTGGGAGGGGAACGGACGGAGCGGGGGGGGCGCGGTGCGCGGAGTGTCGGACGGCGGCGGTGACGGTGGCGGACGTCGGCGCAGGGGAGGGGCGCGCGAGCGCCACTGTTTTATACGTTGGTTTCAGCCAGCGGCGCGAAAAGGTGGCGCGCACCGCCACGCACGCGCTAGCGCCACACGAAGCGCGTGCGGCGCGCGCGCCGCCGCCACGCGCGCGCCAGCACCGCTCAGCGCGCGCGCCGCCGCCGCCTCCACCGCTAAGGGCGTGCCCCGTGCCGCCGCCGCCGCCGCCTGCGCCGCCCACGCCCCCCGCCCGCACGCCGCCGCCCCCCCGCCGCCGCCGCACTGCGCGTCGCCGTCGCAGCTCCATGGCGCATCGCACTGACGCGCCGCCGTACGGCGCGCGCGAGGCGCGCCGCGTTGCCGCGTACGGCGGCGTGCCGCCGCCGCCGCCGCCGTCGTCGTCCGACGCCGCGCCGCCGCTGCAGTGCTACGCCGGCGCCGCGCCGCCGGCGCCGCCGTCCCCATCGTCGCCCGACGCCACGCTGCCGCCGCCGCCGTCGCGCTACGCGGGCGCCGCGCCGCCGCCGCCGCCTGCGGCCGCCGCAAGCGACGCGCACGCCAGCGCGCCGCGCGTGGAGCGCTACGGCGGCGAGCCGCCGCCGCCGCCCGCGCCGTCGCTGCGCGCGCGCGTGGGCCGCGCGCTGCACCGCCGCGGCAGCCCGTGAGGCGCGCGCCGCCCACACGCCGCCGCCGCCGCCGCCGCCTCTCCCCGCGCGCCGCGTCTTCTTGCGCGCCACGCAGCGCCGCGGCAACAACAAAAGCAACAGCATCAGCAACAGCATCAGCAACGAGCGCCGCGGCGAGTGCGCGCGCGCCAGCGCGGCGGCTCGCTGCGCGCGCGCTGCCGCCGCCCGTCCGCACTGCGCGCGCCGCGCGCTCCCCCGCCGCGCCCCCCGCGCGCCCGCGCGCCCGCGCGCCGCGCCGCTGCCGCCGCCGCCGCCGCCGCCGCCGCCGCGCCCCACCCACACGCACCGCCGCGTCTCGCGACGCGCGCCGCGACGCGCGCCGCCGTCGCCGTCAATCGCGCGCCGCGCGCGTGCGCCCGCTGCGCCCCGACGCCCAAAACGGCTCGGCACCAACACGTCCCGCCGCCGCATTTCGCCGCAATTGCACTGCCGCGCGCCGTAAAGCCGCGCCCCCCCCGCGCGTCGCGCTCCCTCGCGCCCGCCCGCGCGCGCTCCGCCCCCCGCCGCCGCGCCGCCGCCGCCGCCGCCACCGCAGCCGCAGCCGCAGCCGCAGCCGCAGCCGCCATGGTCGTGCGCATCCGCCTCGCGCGCTGGGGCCAGACGCACCGCCCGTTCTACCGCATCGTGGCCGCCGACGCGCGCGCCAAGCGCGACGGCCGCTTCCTGCAGGTGCTGGGCACGTACAACCCGCGCCCGCACTCGCGCCGCGAGGCCGCCGCCCAAGTCAAGCGCGTCTGCCTGCACGTCGACCGCATCAAGTACTGGCTCGCCGTCGGCGCCCAGCCCTCCGACACCGGTACGTCCCGCCGCGCCCCCCGATCCGCGCCCCCCCGCGCCCCCCGCTCACCGCCGTCCCGCCCCCCTCCGCCGCAGTCGCCAGGCTGCTGGGCGCTGCCGGCCTGCTGCCCTTCGCCCCCGCCGTTGTCGCGCGCCGCGCCCAGCCGCCGTCGCCCTCGCCGTCGCCCTCGCCGTCGCCGCCCGCTGGCGCCGCCGTTCGCCGCGCCTTCGGCTCCGTTGCGTCGCCCGCGGGCTTGCGCCACCTCGTCGAGTGATGCGCGCCCGCCTGCCCTTGTAAAACGCCTGCGCGCTTTACTCTTTCGCCACCGCTCCCATCGCTTTCACCCGCTCCCCGGCCCTCCTCCGCCGCGCACCGCGCCAAATGCGCAGCCGGCGCATCCGCGAGTAGTCGTGCGTTTCATTGCTAGTGTTTACGCGCCGCCGCTGCGCACCACGGCCAAGTACTTGTTGCCGTCGTGATCGTCGGTGCGAATCACCGCCTTGAGGTCGGCCATCATGCGCCCGCTCATTCGCTCCCGCCTCAGCACCCGGTTCACGTCCCTCACCAGCCCGTCGTCCACGCGGCGCCCGCTGAACCGCGACAGCAGCTGCGTCTGCACGCGCCCCAGCTCGCCGCGCACCTGCTCAAACGCCACCCCGGTCGCCTTTATCACGGGCGGCGCCGACAGCTGGCGCAGGTCGCCCTCCGTCAGCAGCCCGGCGCGCCGCCTCAGCGCGTCGCTGCGCAGCGCCGCGCGCAGCGCCGCCGTCAGCAGCGCGTTGCACCCCCAAAACAGCACCAGCCCGCCCGGCAGCTGCGTCGTCACCGGCAGCGACGCCACCGACACCACCTGCAGCGCGCGCAGCACGAAGCGCCCCGCGCGCAGCGGCAGCCGCCGCGCCGCGGGCAGCGCCGCCGCCGCGCGCGGCGCCGCGCCCGGCTCCAGGTTCCACAGCCACAGCGCCGCCGTGAGCAGCGGCAGCGCGCCGCTGGCGTCCGCCGCGCCCAGGTCGCGCACCCACGCCAGCGCCGCGCCGCGCCAGCCGCTGTCGGCGCGCGTCGACAGCTCGCGCATGCCCAGCGACGCCGCCAGCACCAGCGGCGCGTGCACGGCGAGGTGCCAGCGCCGCTGCTGCCACGCCGACGTGCCCGCCGACCGCAGCGCCAGCGCGCGCAGCCGCCGGTACGCGCGGTACTTTTGCAGCAGCGTGCCCGGCGTGCGCCGCACAAAGTGCTGGATGCGCGCGTCCTCGCGCGCCGCCACGCGCGCGCGCCCGCCGTGCAGCTGCTGGTGGTACAGCAGCGGCAGCGACAGCGCGCGGATGAGCAGCGACGTGAGCGGGATCGTCACCGACCACGCGCATCCCATCGGCAGCGCCTCGTGGAACGCCTGCAGATTGTCTGCGGCGGCGCGCGAGAGCGCGTCGACGCTCGACCAAAGTGTCGGTGTCGGTGTCGGTGTCGGTGATGTGCACAGATGGCGCGCGGACGGTGGCGACAACAGCGCGTTGCTTGTGGTGAGAGTGCCCATCCTCTCTCCGCGGCTTCCATGTGTGAGCGCCAAGGAGTTGGTGCCGGGGTGCAGGCACCTCCTCCACAACGAAGCACTCCTCGAGGCCATCGCTGCCACGCCGTGTGTGTGCTCGTCAGGGGGTGGGCATTACAAGTTGGATGTAGAACGCCAGTGGGAAAGCGAGGTAACGCTCAGGCGTGAAAAAGGCAGCGCATGATTTTTTGCTTTTGCAGTTGTGCGCCCTTGGCGTCGCAAACTTGGCAGTTGAACGATACCAGTATGTTGACGAACAAAACGCCTCTTGGCCGAGAGGAATGGCTGATTGTTTGTCATGAAACGTTTCAAGGGCACTTGTCCGGCGCATTTTGCAAGAACAAATCAATCCACACGCTATACTCATCGTAGAAAAAGGTACCATTGCCTCAAACCACAGAAAACAGCTTCCATTGATGCCGCGCTCGATTTGGCTGCGCGAGGCAGCGTTGGTTCCTTCATGCTCGCATCACCGACGTTTCTTTCGAGAGTCGTGCACTTTTGAATGTTTTCTTCGTGCTCGTAGTGCGCGGACACGCCTAGTTTTCTCGCATGACGTGGGAGTAATCACATGCATCCCTTCCTCCTTCAACGCCTCTCTGATAATCCACCAATTAAAACATCTTTGGCTTGTGATACGCTCACGGAGCTGCGTTTTGTTTCGCTAATCGCGCCTCGTCTGACACCGCTCTCGTCTGCGTTGGCGTCTCGCTGCGCTGCCGCCAGTCTCCGCCGCTGTTTCCCGTGTTCCCGTTTTGGGGCTGTTCTGCATTCTCCTGCGCTTTGTGCCGAGCTGCAGACCATGACAGCATTCTCTTTTGCAACTGCAATGGGTTCGGCAACGCCAAGTAAAGAGCCCCAGCACGCGTGCAGATCAGCGTTCACCGACACCAATGGCAAGCTCCCGAGGAGCGCCGCGCAAAAACCGCAACCCACCAGTGCCTCCCCATCATCCCCTTTAACGGTGAGAAACCATCAAGGAAACGGTAGTAGAGGTGTGATGCAATGTCAAATTGCGCGCCTGCTGCTCGTGAGCAGCTGATTGGGGGGTGGGGCCATATGTTGTCACTGCCGCGGGGTGCGAAAGGCAATCGGCTTCGCAAGCACAGCAAGGCCCACCGCCGCGTCGATTTTTGCGACATCGTGAGGTCGCGCTAATACCTCTGGTGGTGTACTTGACCACAACCCAAACTGTTACATTCCACCATGCAGCAACAAGACGCAACGCGCAGGCTGTTCTTTTGTGGAACGATAGCTACCAACTTACACAGTTGCTAGTGTCTCGGGATTTGTGGCAAAAGTAAATGCAGTTCGCGCTTCCACCCAATCAAGTGCTGGTTGGCATGCATATGACGATGACAATGCAGCGATGGGCAGGCGTTGTTCCGCACGCACGCGACGTTGAGCCCAACGTGAGTTGCACTCGACCAACACTCGAGGTTGCGATTCTTTCAGCTTCACGAGATTGTTTACGGACGACTGCAAGCTTTAATTTGCTCAACTACGAGCTACTTTGTGCAAATCGCAAAATATATCCCGCTGTCAACTTGACGAGCAACAAACCGCACAGCTAATACGATTGGCAGCTTAATGAGGTTGGCAAGTGCAGCACTTTTCATTTTGCATGTATGCATGTCTTCCAATGATGTTTTTTGTGTTGTTGATGGCGGCCATGAGCTGTGCATTCCGATCTGAAGCAACACTTGTGTAAGTAAAGCGTTCTCTCTGCACGAATGCCAAATGCAGACAAGCTGTGTTGTGACGAGGCGGATCAATTTCGAAACAGCAAGCGTTCTTAGGAGGTGTAGTATTAACTTGGCTGTACTCTGAGTGTAGCGAACGTTACCGCGTCGATGTACATGTTGAATAGCGCACTTTTGGCTTCACGTCACATATCGCTTCTCTTGCGGCGGCTGTACTCTGTTTTATGCTTGATGGTGCATACAGTCGTGGACTCGAGTCGGTACCAAGGCACAAAACGAACAACTGCGACGCAGTAGTCGCCAATCACACGTTTGCGTGACGACCAAATGAGGATTGGAGATTGTGGCATGGACGCAACAAAGCAAAGCACATTTTGGGCGTTGGTCCAGCGTGAAAAACTGAGGCCAAACACGCGCTCGGTGAGCAGACATTTGCGTGTTGTGCATGCGAGGGGCTACACCGCATCACAATGGTTCGCCTTTGGCTGTGGACTGTGCGCGTTGCGCACTTGGCTGCGATGTTTGATGAGCGCATGGGAGAACAGCCCACAACATAAACATAAACATATGAAAACTGCCAAGGCGGTTGTTGATGTAGGTTCTGATTCGCTGCGAGCCGGCGCTCACTGCTTGTGGCGTGGTAGAACGCGTCGAGGCGACGCGTCTCCTTCGGCTTGGCAGACCAGGCGCGCAGTGCTGCGCCCGATTTGCTGCGGTCCGTTCTGGCGATTCGCTCTTCGTTTGTAGACCTCATCGCAAGCCCACTTTGCGCTTCGTCAGCCACGTCTCGTCATCGTTTTCCTTCCAACTTCCGTTTCGTTTGACGCAACGCTCGCAGCCACATGCACACGTGCGCACGTCTCAGTTGTGCCACCTCCTGCCCACCACCCGCCTTCTTCTCCGATCCTCAAACGCTTCAACCATTCCCCTTGCCACAAAAAAAAACGCAACTGGCGCCATCCCATTCCCGACTCAATTCCAAGCCACGCTTCCAACACCTCTCCCCTCCGCACTCACCACCTCTTTCCCTGCTGCGCTTACCGCCGCCCTTCCCAGCACCCTCCTCACCGCGCTCCCCCGTGCAATAACTTCTGCGTTTCACACTTTCAAACCGAACACCATGTCCGTTTCAGCTCCTATATGCCAACTGCAACTGCCCCCCTCCACCCTTTTCATCCAGCTCTTCGTTTTGTATCCATGTGGCTCCCTAAACTCTCCAAAACAAAACGCTCCACGATGAGCAACAAAAATCACTTACAATACAAGTCATGTTCACTTTATCTATGCAATGTTCATCTGTTCTACAAATGTAAAAACCCGCCCGTCCTTGACCTGCCTCACGGATATGCCGTCGCACTCCAGCGGCTCCCTCACCACCTCGTAAACCGTGGCGCAGTCTTCGGCGCTCCCAAACGTCACCTCTGCGGAAGGAACGTCGCTGGCGTGCCGCCGCCCCTGCATGCACATGCGCACCACCGGAGCCCCTTCCACATGCACCATCTCCAGAATGGCCACCCGGTTGAACCTGTCACTCGGGATTCGGTGAAGCTTGAGCTTCTTGAAACCCTTCGTCACCCGCCCGGAAGCGCCCGTCGCTTCGCACCGCATTGTGCGCGGCGAGCCCTTGGCCGCTGCGCTCCGCCTCTTTGGCCCCTTCCTCGCCTTTCTCGGTGCCCTGCACACTGCTGCACACGCCGCCAGCTCGGCGGCCGCCGCGGCGTCGAACGGCTGCGCATCGGGCGCTCCGCAAACGAGCTGCGGAGCATCGTTGCGGTGCTGCCAATCGATGGCGTTGGCCGCCTTGTACCCGAAGCTGGCCGCCAGCACAAACACCATCGCCACCTCCAGGAACACGTCCGGCATGTACACGTCTCCTGTGCTGTCGTAGAACACAAACTGCGCGAGGTCCATTGGTGCTGGATGATGTGGGCTGAATTGGCGTGAAGGGAAGAGGAGGGGGTGTGCGAGGCGTTCAACGATGAGCGAGGACGGCGGGCAGTTGACGAGAACGCGCGGCGGTACGGTCAGACGTCGTCTCCTTAAGTAGTGACATGAGACACACAACACGAGCGCTGCAATCGGTGCGAGAGCTGGTTTGAGAAACTATGCATACGGTGAGTGTTGGTGAACACGTTCAATTACGAGTGTCAGTCATGTCGAAGGGCCAGAGATTCGTGGGTGCAAACGCCTTTGTCACACCTCTCTCCCTTCGATTTGCATATGCTTTCTGTTTCTGGGCTCACAACAAAGCAGACAAAGAACGTGGCATGTGTGAAAAGTGCGCAGACGCTGCGTCGTGCACCGCGAACCGCGCTTTGGCGCGCTCACTTGACCGATAATTTCATGGTGTTTCAGTCTTCGGCGTAGTCTTTGGTCAG
>JAHNZQ020000010.1:542517-578727 GCA_019155205.2 Gracilaria vermiculophylla | reverse complement strand
CTTTTAAGTCGGGAGACCAGTTGTGGTACTGTCAGCCCTCCTGTCGAGGTAGTAAAGCACAACGTCCGTTAGGAGTTTTTGGTGACTCCAAAGGCGCGTATTCCTAAAGGTGGTCTCCGGTATCCGCCGTCGCGAGCCGGGGGAATTCTGAAAGGGATCCGCAAACACCAAGCGGAGGGGGAGGTTCACTGGGCGGACAATGCTCCTACAGGCGCTGCTACGATGCGACCTGGGGATCGGCGGCTTAGAAACCTGCGTGAATAGACAAGAGTCTCCAACCGGAAAATGTAGAAGAAGACTCAAGGGTGCTTGTCTTTACTTCCCAAGAGGTGGAGCTCAACCGGCAGCTTAAATATGAAGCCGGGAGCCCGCCTCGGCAGGTCGCACTACTGTGCTAATTACCTGCATAAAATATCTTAAATAAGTACTAAATTCTACCGTACCTTAAGGATACTGTAGCGCACCCGGGCGAGATTATGCACCACGTGGCCCAGCTAATAAATTACGAACCCTCCTTAGAAATATTATACCTTAAGGCCAAACCACCATATTTCCGTAGGAGCCACTGTACTACAATGCGCGCTATCATCTTCAGAGCGGGTGACTACGTCCCGCATGGCATACCGCAACGGATGCGCACCCGCTAAACGTCGTTGAAATAGCAAGGACCGTTTCGAGCTGTTGAATGCAGAACCAAATACATATTCTTGGTCGAAAGCCTCCTTGACGGAAAACAACAGAAGTTTCACGGAATTATGCTCATGTTTTTCTGCATCAAGGACTTTGATGTTACAACGGAAGCTCTAAACCATCTTGCATACGAGTCGGGCGAGCTTCTAGTTGTAGACAAATTCCTTGAAATTCGTCATAGTCAGGGCGAAATCGAACTAAAAGTCAAGTAGCACGGTTTTGACGCAGATGAAACTGACTGGGTATCATACGATTCGCTGATTGAAGTTGTCTTTGACCTTATACAAGAATACTTGTCGGACGTCGTAAAGAAAGGCGCAAAGCGGAAAAGCATACTCGCAAGTTCTCTCTGAACAGATGCCTTCACCTTTTGGTTGTGAAATAATGGGGCGCTGTTGAAACATGCTCTATGTACGTCATCTTTTTGGCAAATGGCTGTGCAATCTAGTTACGTCCAGCGTTAGGGAAATAACTGGGAACGTACAGAATGCATCGAGGCAACTGTTTAAACATTGCCAGCCGGTTTCTTAACTGGACGACCGGTGCGTTGTACACAGATGGGCTTGTCCGATTTGATTTGCGTCTCGTTGCTTAATGAGGAACAAACTGCTGGGTACACCCTATAAAAGAAACCCCTTGCGCGTCACCGACCAACTCTAGAGAGAGCGGGAGTCCAAGAGGTGTACCCTTTCTCTGGTACCAGTTGTGCAAACCATATCGCACTCGCTCAGTTCGCCATCATTTTCAAAGCTCGACCACGTAGACCGTGGCACTACTCATCACATGCTTGCAAACAGCATTAAGGTTAAATGCTTTTGCTTCTCTCTTTTGGTACGCAAATTGTCACGGTGTCATGGTGTACACAGTAGATTAAATTAGGCCCATCCGGGTATGGTGTATGCCAAGACCTAGAGATGGATCAACCCCTTTTTTACTGAAGTCTTACATTATCTTGTTTTGGAATCCATGAAGTAATAGAGTAAAACACACACCTACGCATCAGCGTTTGCACACTAGAAATCTTGTGGCTCAATAAGGTGATCTCTAAGCACTATAAGAGGGCTTTTGTCATCTACCTAAACGATAGAGAGGCCGTCAGGAATCTGATTGAACGACTTCACCTCTCTTTTGATCAACAGTTTTTAAATTAACTCTGCGACTCACATCTTCTTGACATTTATTATGGCTGAGACGTCCCAAAATGTGGTTGCAGCCTTGATTTGAAGACAAAAGATCGAGATGCGGTCGCTATCGATTTCGTTTCTGAAGTTGAAAGAGGAGTATTACAAGCATGAATCTGTTGATGCCACATCTTTGGATTTGAATCAATGTGAGAAGTTCAAGAGAAGATTGAGCTATGTGAAAAGAGATCTTGATAGCATCATGAAACAAATAGAGACTGCGAACTGCCACATAGCCGCTACGCTTTCAATTATATCCATGTCAGTTGCAGGAAAGAGTGGCTCTGAGGATACGATGGAATTTCGTGGAGCACCTCCTCGTATTTGGACGATGCCGTTATTTTGAGAAACGGACCCAAATGCTATCAAACTTCCGTTTGAGTTTCTTGGAAAGGCCGAAACAATCCTATCAGCCAACGATGTGCCGTAGATGCGCTGCCTTCTGGCACTGTTGACCACCACTGGGCGGTTATCATCGCCAATTGGCCGAGAAAAACCAACAAGGATTAAAATCGAAAGCAATCTACGTCAATGACCTGCACCATTTCGAATCTCCAGCGATAACAGACAACCTCATCAGACAGCTCATGACTATTTGCCGAGATGAATCAAAATCACTACGAGAAGATAGCCATCTATTTGAAAGTCTCATGACCGGCACAGGACGAAACGATGATGAAGAGACTCTCGTCTCAATCTACATCGAAGGCCTGTACTCCAATCTGCAGGACTTAATGCACGTAGCAGGTATAGCAGCTCTCAACATGTGAGAACGGACAAATCAGGGAACACCTTCAATATATATTGAAGTGCACGCCCGTTTTCGGGGGTAATCACATATACGGACTTTTACCGAGGAACACGCGTTAGAAGGCTAATAGGGCTACGTCCGGCACATGCGGCCGGTGGGAAAAATCCTACACGTGTGGCACGGGGAATTCCCTGTAAGACCAGTGCCTGGGACAGTACACGGTTGGTGGCCCAAGTGGCCGGGTATTTATTTATTATGAATTTCCCTATTTATATAATTAGCGCTCCAGTACTTAATGGGGCACCGGCGTTATCGCAGCCCTTAGTAAAAGGTAACCACGGTTCTGACTCTGAGCCTTCCACCTACGTCGGTATCTCCTTCTCACGAGGAATACCCTGCAGCGTACGGTTGCTTATTCACCTCGTTCGCTGAGAGCGCTCATACTTGGGTTGCTACCAGTCTCACTGTGATTGGTTCTTGTACAATAATCTTTACCGCTCGCCTTTGTTTGATCTACGACTACTTCCCTTTTTCACGCCTTGGTGGTACATCCTTCACCTTGTGGATCTAGCGATTCACGCTCCCCTTTCATTTCCCATCTCTTTCCTCCACGGATGCACCGCACACTCATACAACCAACTAGCGGTGATCTTTCTTTTGCCTCTTTCGCCAAGCGCTGCCAGGGAAGTTTCGCTCCTACATCGGACATTTTCGTATTGTTCCCTAAAGAGGGCTCTACCGCCGAACTACCTCTGCAGAGGAAGATTCAGATGCTCCTTGTGTGATTTTATCGCTAGAGTGCTGTTGCATTACAAGTGAACTCCCGGCTTAGAAACATCACTTGAACTTATGTTTCCACTTTGAGGATTTGTTTGCGGAAGATCTCATTCGTTTTATAGTTTCTACGGCTTTACAATGTCGAAGAATCTATCTAAGACGGAGCCTGTAATCACTTGCAGTCACCCCTACCAAGGTGGTGATCAAACGGGTAACTGATTGCCTTCACGGATCCCGATCTGATCTGGATCGATTCTAGCCGCGGAGGCTCTCAAATCTATGTGCCATGGATTGGAAAACTGATACCTCTACCAAGCTCTGCTGGATAGTCTGACACCCGGTCCTGGACCGTCTACAGCGATTCCTGCGGAAGCGGTCGCCCAAACAGCACCTGGTACTGTTAAAGTTTCCCAGGTCGGGGACCTTTTAGGACCGTTCCGCGCTTTACGAGCTGCCCACGAAACCGTTTCGAGGACGTTTGCCACCCCGCAAGGGTTGTTGAGGCCTATCCCGTACGGGAAGTGGTCGAGGAATTTGGTCTTCGGAGGGCAGATGTTACAACCAAACTGGAGTGCTTCGGTGGATCTGCTATCTTCGTAGAAGGGGTTGAGAACCAGTTCAACCGCATTCGATCCCGTCTCGAGGCCTTGGAAAACGCACTTCTGACGGACCTAGCTGTCCCGGCTGTACCAGCTGCAGTCTTTCAACGAGATGCTCAGAGAGAAAGCCAGATGAACTGCCGTAGCCGAAATTAAAAAGAGCACAAGCATGCCCAGTTTGATGACTTCATGACTTCGTCGAGTTCTTTACCGAGTGGTACGGAAGGTTCTAAGCTCGGAGTCTGATGCTGAGGACTGAAAGAGTCGCTCACCTCGCTCCAAGCGGTCATCGGCTACTGCTGGTGTCATTTGGGCACGCACAAACAGCAGGAGGCTCCTTTATCTCAAAAAGTTGCAGCCGAAAAACCCGATATATCGGAAGCTTCTGTATTACAGGTACTATCGGCTGAAAGATTGCTCGATGGAAAGAACACCCCTTGACACGGGGAGAGTGTGGGAAAGCATCTATAGAATGCAACCCACATTGCGTAACCTGACCTTTTCTGGAGAAGACCCAGTAATGGTACTGGAGTTTTTGGCGCGATTCGTCGCCCAACCCGATTTCCTCGGGATGCTCGAGGAGCAAACCTTCGTTATTTTGCCTTATTTCGAACGGGGGATGCCTTAAGACTATTACAACTCTGTCAGAGGTTCAAGCCGAGCCTCCGAATGAGGGCTTGGTTGCTTGCCGGAAGCAGTGCAGAAACTGCTGCGTTTCTATGCCACGAACCAGGTGATTGATTCTGCCATCTTCTCTCTGCGAGACACCCGTCAAAAAGAAGAAGAGATGGAAACCGACTATTCGGTACGCCTTAACAACGCTTTTTACCTTTGTGGTAACGTCTATCTCGCTACTGAGCGAAGTACCATGTCCATTGCTGAATGGAACCCCGCAATCAAAACATTGGTTTGGTGCAAAACCTGAGAGGGAAAGCCACCAAGGCAGCTCGAAACCTTGCTTTCTGAAAGAGGTAGGCTCAGCTGAATGGAGCCCTATGCTTCGCCAGAGTCTCAGGTTGGAAGCCCAACAGGAGGTGTCTGGCTCAACCTGCAGAGGTTAAAGAAGTGTGGGAGGTCCTTGCAAAGAACGGGTGAGAAGATTTTGGAACAAAGGAGCACAAGAAGGGAGACCCGAGTGGGTCGAGGCTATAGGGGGACAGATCCAGCGAAGGGTGGCAAAGAGGGCAAAAGGGGGAACGCAAAGCAATGATGAGAGTTAGAGAAAAAGGAAAAGGATAAGAAAACTCAAGTACTGGGGCGGAGTAAAGTATTATCCAATAAACGGAGAATCAATTTAACGCGATGGACTCTTAACTCCTCGTTGACGCGAGCTGGGTAGAAGAGCCGGATACATTACGGTGCACCTCCAATATATAGTCGAGCCTCCACAAGGCGGTCAAATATAGAGCCAGAACAAGGGTGGCTTTTCAATAGAGAAGGAGAAGGCGACGAAATGGCTCCTAAATACGACCTCATCGCAGGGCAGTACCGCACGCTGCGAGAACTACTGTAAATCAACCAAAATTGGGACAGGCGCCGTTGCACAGATTCTCAGCCCCACACGTGTCCGACGTCCACTGCACTCGTGCACCATTAAAAGATATCCAACAATTTACAAAATCACTGAGCCACCCTTACACGCGAGCGTTCTCATAGTTCTCCGTAGAAATGCTCTCGCTTTCTGGACTTCCTATGAGTATGAGTCCCCAAAGTGCTACCTTTGAACGGTGGCACTACATTTGATCGCACGATATCGGGAAGATAAGCCGAAGCTAATTTATCTGGAGTTAGTGCACTATGCACGAGCCAAAATTGATGCGCTTCGTGCTCGCGACCCTCATCAGAGGCCAAAATCCGCCAAGGCTCTGGTCATAAAGAACAAGTCTCCATCCCTTTTTCTCCTTAATAAGAAGCAGCCTCAAGCAAAGTATTATACATTTAACTTTTTCCGAGGCGATGCTCTATCGGTCCTTACTTCAGAGCTCCCGTCTACGAAGAAGGTAGCGTACGAGACTGCGCGAGATAATACAGCAATGCACGCTGGCCATGGTCGGGTTTCGGCCCCTCTTATTCCATTTCAAAACGGTTATGTCCGTAACCATCTTCCAGACTGGTCGAACTCTGGCACGCCGAGGCGTGTCCCGGATGCTCGGGATATCACCCCGCGTCGCACGGCAGGGTTGATCTGCCATCTGTACCATGCCTATGGTCACACTCTCCCGCAGACTCTCCTTTCGATCCGAGAGCCGCCTTCTATTGCAGCCAACTACGAGGCTCTCTATCCGAAAATAAAGGCCTCGGTCCCCGTTTCTTCTTTTCTCCGTGCCAAGACGGACGGAATAGCAGTCTCGCCAAATGCTCTAATGCGGCAGGACCCTGCGAGACCGGTACGGCCATCATAGAAAGGAGCCGAAACAAACTCCGCTTCGGCGGGATACCATGGCCATATTGGTAAAGCCCTCGTTACAGAGGAGACGTAGCGACCCGCTCAGGACGTCTTGAACCAGGAAAACTAACCGCGGGAGTCTCCCATTTTGGAGAGGCGTCCACAAGGTCGCGGTGTGTGACGCCCGAGGCGCGGAAGCCTCGCTCTCTGGTGAATATCCTGAAAAAAAAGAACGACGCAAACGCGGACTTGAAAAACTTTTCTGTTCTTTTTTGACCGTGGAAACGGGTGGAAAATCACTGGTACCCAGACAGAGTCCTAGTGATAGCCAGGTGTAAATTTAAGGTCTACGCCGACCTTGGCCTTAGCCCCCCGTCTATGGTACGGTAACTTCCGGTGCTGGACACTGATATAGGCCCCATCTTTGTTGATTAATCTGTATTTCACACGCGATTGTGGTCTCGAGTCCGTTATGGAACGGCTTAAAATCAAAGATGCAAACAATAACCCAATGAAAAGGTGAGAATAATCGACTTAGTACTACGCCTGGGAAGCTTGGTGGTGAAGCTCAATGTTTTTGTTTTCCGGTCCTTGGCAGATCCAGTGATCATGATATGTTACTACTGCGAGCGCCTCATCGATTCCATTCGGCCTCGCCAAAGACGTGGAGAATAAGAAGATGGGTCCTCCGTTCCGATCGCTCGTCGTCCCTTGACGAATACCTTCCGGAACCGGTTACCGCTCCTTACCGCACTGGATCCCCCACCCTCGCTTCATGGGAATTAATAAAGCTCCGAGTAGCTCCTTCGATCCGGATCTCGGCAGGAACCCAACTTATGGTGGATATGAACTCCGGTCAACACGGTGTATGGGTTTTTTAGCCCCTTCCTTCTTTGTATGAGAAAAACCAATTAGCCGGTGCAAACCGGATTGTGCCGGTAACGCCGGATACTTCTTCTTGCACTCTGATTTTCAACCTTGGTATCACTCTTCAGTGCTTGGCGAAGAACCAATTCATTGGCTCGTTTACTTCACACCCACTGGCAATTCTCCCAACCAAGATGACCACGGCCAAGGTCCTTAGAATTGTCACCGATGAAAGTGCCTAAAAACAAATGGGAGCACAGTATCCGGAAGAGGAGATTTAATCTCATTCCGTCGAATAGAAAACCTCACCTGAGATGGGCAAGGGAGAGCCCAGTGAGAGAGAAAGACGCACGCCGACAAGTTTCGACGTAGTTCACCCTCAGAAGGCACTCGACGATCTCGGCCTTGGACAAATTCTAGAGTCACACCGCGAGCGCCTCCGCAATATGCTGCGGGAGTTCATAACGATATGAGACGGCTCCATTGAGAGGAATACTGCAATAAAGCACCGTATTGATCTGGCGGCGGACGCAAGATTGGTGGCACAGCTCCCTTGTAGGGCCGTACCAAAGGCCCTGGTGGAGGAACAGTTCGAAGAATACAAGTTGCCCCGCGCGGGTGTCATCGAGCCTGCTCATTCGTCTGGGTTATTCCAGTGGTATTCGGAATGAAGTCCGGTGGAACGGGGTGTTTCTGTGTCGACTATTGCCGGCTCCAGGCCATGACGGTAGGCGATGCATACCCCATTCCTTGAATGGATGCGTGTGTTGACACCCTTTGGAAGACCACCGTGTTTAACGCGTAAGATGCGAATTGTGTCCACTGCAAAGTCTCCGTTCCGGAAGAAGACCGTGTTCGTTTGCCACTCTGGCTCCTTCCGCTTCAAGCGGATGGCTTTCGGGCTAAAACATGCCCCCACTACCTTCTAGCCAGCCATCAATATCTTCTGAAACCGCTTTAAGTGGCGGACATGTCTCGTCTATCTGAATGACACTTTCATCATCTCAAATAATTTGGATGACCCTCTCACTCATTTGAGGGAGGTCATGACCATTTAACGGGATGCAGGAGTGACCCTCAAGCTTAGGAAAGGCGAGCTTTTCACAGATAAAGTGAAGTAATTTGGGCACATGATCCGTTTTTGGCGGTTATCGATCGGAAAAACGCGTGTGTAATCCCTGTTTAGGGCAAAGAAACCCAGAATGTAGACATAAGTACGCTTCTTCCTTGGGCCTTTCAACGTCCACAGCCTGTTTATCCCGAGTTTTATTAATATTGTCGCACCTTTAAACAACTGCTGCGCGAACGTCAACCAACAAAGGTTCAACCCTCTACATGAGCTCAAACGGATGCTTTTAACTCCCTTAGAGAGGCGGTCAGTACAGCACCGATCCTATCGATACCCAGACTTGATATTCCATACTCCGTTCATACGGATCCGAACGATTTCTAAGTTACTTTTGCGCTATTCCAAACCACCCCCCCCCCCCCCCGAGGGGAAACGACACCCAACTGGCTATTGGTCACGCCCTCTCAGCTAGCACGAGCGGAACTACTCCGTCTTGGAAAAGGAGTGCCTTGCAGTCGTGTGGGCAATGTTCACTCTTTGGCCATATCTTATAGGGGTGACGTTTACCGTTTACACGGATCACTCTTCACTGAGGGATTTTATGAAAATTTCGGATCCATCAGAACGCCTCATTTGATGCAGACTCTGCGTGGCGGAATATGACTTCCAAATCGTATACAAAAAGGGTGTACAGAACACCCAGACCGAAGCCCTGTCGCGCCTGCCAATTACTCGGGAATCACTCCCCTCGGAGGACAACAAAATCCAATGTTTCACGGCAGAGTCACCCGATCCGGAAGGGATGGACCCGGAAAGCCGGAATAGCCAGTTGAATGGAACATCTGGGTTGATATTGATAGCATGCTCGCCAAAGACGAGAGGAACGATGAGAAACCCGTACCGGAATGTTTTCTGCAGATACAACTGGAGGAAATGATCCGAGAACAATTTCCCGATCAGTTCTGCACGGAGATACGAGCCCGACTCAAAGGTGGTGAACTTCTCCCTTTCAGGGCTTATGACGTCGAGTATCTTGTTCGCACGGTAGTAGCCACCCCCCAGATCTTGGTTCTTCACTCCCTACAAACGTGGGTGTTGTAACTTTTGCATTACGCGAAGATCAGCGGCCACGCCCACAAAAGGAAGCTCTACCTGACCCTCAGGGTGTATGTTTTCTGGCCCGCCATGAAGAAGACTGTTACGCAACTGTGTATTTCTGCACAGAGTGCGCATAAAAGAGGATGACGCTCCGCAAACACAAAACACAACTCTCGCTTTTCCCTGCCAGAGGAACGCTTGAGTTTGTTGAGATCGACATTTTCGGTCTACTCCTCACGATCCAAAGAGACAACAAGTTCTTTCTCGTTATTACAGATCGACGATCCAAACAGGTTCGAACTGTTCCTCTACGGAGGATTACTCCCTTTGTGGTTGCCGATGCGTTCTTCTCGAATCGAATATTCATGTATGGCCCTTCAGTGAAGTTACTATCCGACAATGAATAACAATTCATGTCCAATTTCTTCCAGGATATCCTTCGTATCCTGGACGTAAAAACCCAGTTCACCAAGACATACCATCTTAAGTGTATTAGGCATGCTGAGCGGTCTTGTTGTACTCTTCTCGCTTCTCTGCGAACGTATGTTGTTGATAACCCATAGACTCAGGACCTGTACACAGACGGGCTGACGTTTGAGTACAACACAAAAGTTCACCGGACTAACGTGATGTCACCATTTCAGTTGGTACTGTCTCGGGCTTCACCCCCGGTGGCTTTGGTAAGCCAAACTACCCTTAGCACTTTCCCGTCAGTGTGTGACTACCACAAACGGTGTAAGTGCTGGTTGAGGAAACTCATCTCCACCACACAGGAGTCAATTGCACGCGCCCAAGCCGCTTTCTAGTGAGACCACGATGCTTGCGTGCGGCGGGAATGTGCTGGACCCATTAACGCCGACGCCTTCGTGTTCGGCCGGAAGTTATTCTTTAATCCCGAAGGGAAAACGCGCCACAAACTCTCGCTTTTGGCGGACGGACCGTTTAACTGCATATCGGTAGCAACTAAGACTATCATGGTCGCCATGAATGACAACCAAGAACGTCTATACCGTGATGAAGCTACCACGGTTCTTCCGCCCTCTTCGGAGGTAATCCTTCACCGCCTAGTACTGCGGGACACAAAAGCCTCGAGTCTGCAATTAACAACCGGTATACCGGCACTCGGACGACCTGCAGTCTTGCCTAGTCCCTCTTGGGATCTCTCAGATATCCCGTACTTGTCAGGACACAAGTCGAATTCGTCGGACGGAACTGACCCACATGGCCAACCCACGACAAGTCTAGTTCACAATGGAATATTTACCCGCCAAGCGGTTCTGTCGGTGTATCCTCCTGCTACATCTAAGGGGGGAAGTACCTCTCTTCTGCTCCTCCTAAGGAGGTTGTCTGCTCGTGGTCGCAACGGAGACCACGCCATTACCCACGCATAAGTGACCCTGCGTCGCAATCCACAAAATAAAAAGCCTCAGGTAAAACACCGTCCCAGATGAAAACAAACAAAGCGGCAGGGAAGCGCACCACGATCACTGCGACAAACTCTTTGGAGAACCGGGCCACACCAGCAGCTCTACTCGACCGAACCAGAATCACCGACCAAGTTGGACGCCATTGACTAGCATCCCCAACGGGAGGAGCAAACAAGAGCAATCGCGACACCAGATGGAGGGAGATCGCGTGGCTGGCCAATGGCAAGTGGCGCACCACCAATCGCCGGCTTTTGGAAAGGAATCGCACGTGTAAAATGGAGATGTGACCCTAAAAGGGGGAAGCTTTTCGGAAACTACCCGCATCTTGACAAGCGACACGGCTGCAACGAGAGATATCGATCGCCCACCAAACTACATGTACCCGTTAGAGGAGTTGCGACCTCGCGGAACCGAGGCGCTCATGCGTGTACCGCAGCCCGCCCAAAGCGAGAATTTCAGATCTTCACGAGCCCCGGCATCACCCTGCGAACGGGAACTGCCCATGCTCGCTGTCAGGCCGGAATACCGGCATGTGATATTCAACCTCTCAAGATGGGAAAACATTTCTGAAACGAGAGCCGACAACTCAGCGCAAGAGGAAACCACGATAGTTCAATGTGGCCTGAAGGTTCACATACAAGAATATGTTGTTTAACGCATCGTTGGACATTCGTACGACGAAGATGGGGTGCTAAATGACCACGTACGCTGGTACGGGCACGACCCTTTGTCCGACACGGCCGAGCCGATCGAATATCTCCCACGTTCTTTCGTGGTACGCTATGACCGCAATGCGGTTACAGCGACTCCAGAGACGCTGTGTAATGCCCAACCATATTACATTCCCCACCGCACTGGCATCTTAATGTGGGAGCAGTATTGCTGGCAATCGCCACTGCACTGCCCCTTCACGTTTTTGGAGTAACAACGAATGCTTTTTTTATCCAGCGTGCTGGTCGATGATCACCGTAACCATAAGTACGGATTTCCCCATTTCCTTTGCGTCCTTTTCCAGCAACGCTGTAATCATTTTCACGTCATACTGGCTTAGGTGTTGGGCCATTACGCGTAAAACAACCCTGTAGTGGACTGGACATAAACCCTAAAAGCAGGAGAAATGACAGCAAGAGACGGATTTAGTGAAAGAGATCCCCTTGGCGAAGGACCAGGAAAAGGCTAATTTGCCTAACCGTGATGAGGCGGAGGTATACCGCGAAGGCGGTTTGCAAGAGCACCTGCATCACAGACAGATCACCAGAGGTGTCCTAGACGCTCAACATGACACCGCAGGGGAAACTGACATCCGACTCATCGGTAGCCGTCGCAAGGGTTTCATTTCCAGAAAAAGAGCAACTGTGAGTCCCAGGAGAAGTTGGAGCTAGCAGCCAAAGCAGTCCACCCGGGACAGCCCCAGCATCGGCCTGTGCTGAAGCGGATGGCAAGTTCATTACTGGTATCTCGAGCCCCTGCTCATGCAGGTCAGTCGCGCCCATCACTCCTTCATCGCTATCTACAATGTCCCTTCCTATCGAAGTTTCCGGCTCTCTATTGGCCGTCTGGTAATCCTCCTCGTAGCAGTGATACCACTTATTGGATGCAACGTACCTTATCGTGCGTACAGCCGGAATACTTCTCGGAGCCATCTGTTATTGCCCCGCCTTCTCGTGGATAATTTCCCGAACTTCCCACTGATCAAAGTAGACGATACCTTCGGCTCTTGCAGTGTTCCTTCTCAAGCCTGGGCGAAAACCATCGATAACGTCGTCGTGGAGCCAGCTTTGTTCCAGCAATACTTCGCCCCGATGTACTAAATCGATGAAGTCGGGAAGGCCCGCGACTTCTTCGCAGTTGATCACATCCCCGAGTGGAATTCGCATGTCAAGGTGATGAATGGCAGCCCGCACACGCGGTTTGATGTATCACAGTCGGAACTAATCGTACGCCTCTGCAATAACATACGCCACCGTGTGGACAGCCTTTTAGGTAATCACCACCGACCACATCCCCTCATGTGGGTCAGTCACGCGGTATGACCCGAGGTAGGTCAGCACCGGAAATGGTCCCATGTAGCACCCTCTAAAAGCCTCCATGTCAGCCAATCAAGAGGTTAAGGGGACACAACGACCTTGTCAGTGTGCCAGAACAATCCCTTCGACCTCCACGTACTGGTACGGAATGAATTATTCTATTTGGAAGCGTGCCTACCGTTCAACACGGATGACGTTTTGCAGTACTTTTGACCGGTATGAACGAGATAAATATCGGAACTCCGCTCAAAAGATTGGTCGAGTCAAACGGAGGGCCTTCTGCACACGATGCGGAAATTCCACCACACCAGGGTTTCCAATATTGCAAGGCAGGCACAATAGCCAATCTTTTCACGCATGCGGTAGAACCCCACATCGAATTGGAGATCGTCCAGGATCATCACCTCAAACGATTCATGGCTCTGTCGTTTGTAGACCAATCGCACTAAGGCAGCATACAGGGCAGCAGCGGATTCTCTCCAACCTCATCGGACTTAATGCCTTTGTATCGCAATGTTTGTCATCAAATCCCAGGAATTCACCACGATTGCGTGCAGATCCCCCAGAAGGACGCCAATTCCGTGGACATAACGGTAATTCAGAACACCGCTTCGCACAGTGGTGTGATGAAACCACGGTGCGAACAGGAGACCCATCGCCCCTTGTCAAGTTAGCGGGCTGAGTCTCACCAGGAAATCATACGACGGCCAATGACAGTCGTTGGCGCCCTCGGACGTGGACGAAACTGCCCTGTGAGCACCATGGTCAGAAACCGGAGAAGCCGGGACCGAACAAATCCCTGTGGACATGTTGTTGATGGAATCCAGGACGTAGTTTTCCGACGAAGGCGAATGATATGTAGTCGGCGCACTCATAGTGAGGTCGAGAGTCTGTGTAGCCGGGGACGTCGTTGCAGATAGAAACGGTTGCCGTGATGTAGAGGCTGGTCGAACGCTTGTTGCATGTTCTGCCGGCGCGCTGCTATGGACTCCTTGAGAAACGGGAAAGGGCGCAAACTTATGCATCTCACTCACCTGCGGAATGACCACCTTGAGTTGCTGCCCTTGGCTTATGGTGGGATATGAAGTGCACGCTCATTTTTGGGGGTATTCCCGTCTACAGTCTTTTACCTCGAGACTTGCGTTAAAAGGCTAACCTGACCTAGTCCCACACATGCCTCCAACTGCACAAGTCCTACAAATGTGGCATGTGGAGCTCACGGGAGGACCGTTGTCTGGGACAGTACACGGGTGGTGGCCCAAAAACCAGGTATTAATTTATTTAGAAATTTCTGTAGTACAGTGGATTCAAAGGTGTTATTGTCATGTGCCTCCAAGACGGGAAATTTCTAAGGAGAGTTCGCATTTTATTAAGTAAGCCACGTGGTGCATTATTCAGCCCACGTGTGCTACAGTACCCTTGAAGAACGGTAGAATTTAGATTTATTTTAGTTAATTGGCGTAGGTAATTACTACAATAATGAGGCCTGCCAAGGCGGGCTCTTGGCGCGGTTTTTAATCCACCGGTGGAGCTCCACCGCTTCAAAATTAAACCAAGCACACTTGAGTCTTCATCTATTTTTCCGGTTGGAGACTCTCGACGAATATCTTTAGGATTATAAGCCGCTAATCCCCAGGTTGCCTTATAGCAGCGCCTGTTGGAGAATTGCATGCCCAGTGAACCTTTCTCTTCGTTTGGTGTTAGCGGATCACCTCTCAGAATTCCCCCAGCTACTGACAGCGATTACCAGAGACCAACTTTCGGAAGTCGCCCCTTCGGAGTCACCAAAAACTCGTAACGGACATTGTGCTCTACCTCCTCGAAAGGTGGACTGACGGATCCACATTTCCCTCTTTTTTTAATTAGCAAAATAGTACTCAAGGGGCGCCTGCGTTACCAACGCCACCCTCAGTAAAACGTCACCACGTTTCTGGCTCTGTACCTTCCGCAAACGTCTGTATTTGCCTCTCACCAGAGATATCTCGTATCCTACGGTTGCTCATCTGCGTTGTACTCTGAGAGCGCCTACCTCTTTTTTTCCGACCTTGGTTGTATATCCTCCAGCTTGTGGATCTCGCGACACGCTCTTTCTCTATATTTCATATTTATTTCCTTCACGTAGGCACCAGACACTCAGATACCCACCTGATGAGGATCTTTCTTATACCTCTCCCGCCTAGTGCTGCCATGGCACCCTCGGTCTTGCAGCTGAAATTGTCTTGTTGTTTCTTCGAGAGTGTCTTGCCGCCGAACTACTTCTGCAGAGAAAGATTCGGACGTCTTCGAGTGCCTTTCCCGCTTTCGGGCAATTGAACTACATCTATCTCTGCTGAGATCTCAAGCGCCATCAATATTGACTCTAAACGGCCTTCTGGAGAGCAGAAAGAGCAGCATGGCCGTGATGGTAGCATTGAAGCGCAGAAATATAGTGGCAATAAGAAAAAACGGTGCGCGATATATAGTTCAAGCACTAACTCAACAAGGGACAATTTGGGGAAGCGAGTACCGCCCGCTCAAAGGAAGGAAAAAATTATGTACCACGTGGCAAAGTAGCAACTGAAGAAGGAAGCCATGTGGTTCACATGCAAGGGTCCAAATACGCCAGCACATGTGCACCAAAGACGCATATGATGAGACTCAAGACGCCAATCTACGAGTACAAAGCTCCATAAAGCCGGCTGAAAAACTTAGAGAACTGGAACAACTGACATTACCACATACGGAACTACGCACCCTGATGGGTTAGGCTGAAGTTTACTGCAATTTGCAGCTGAATGCAGACATTATGGATCACGAAACTGGAAAAATCAAAGGTCCGAAAGCTCTTTCCATGGCTCTGCACGAAGCTAGAGAACTACTGCAAACTCCTATCCTCTTAAATAATGTCGAGGGATAGGTAGTTGTAGACTCTTGTGCCACAGCATCGTCCATATCAACTGCGTTTGTTTTGAGGCACGGAATACCTGTCGAGGACGCGTCCGGGTGCATCTTGGACCGTCGAGGGTAGTACATGGCAAAATGTAAAGGTCTTTCAAAGGTCACTGGCAAGAATGGAGCCCGAACTGGCCTCATCACAGCCGAGCTGATGCAAATACCACCTAAACATGACATGATCATCGGCTTGCCGCACTTCACTGTATTTTGGTACTCCATAGAAAGAGTGCCACAGACAGTTGCGCTGACATCCGAAGAACAACGGCCCACACAAAACCCCGTGGAAAACGAAAACAACTCATTACCAGAAGACATACACTCTCCGTCGATTATTTCTCACGAAGTCCCAGCAGCATTGAAGCGGAAACAAGAAATCCTGCCAACAGCTAGAAACACGCATCCTCTGGCAGTGCTCCGCATACAACCTAGATCGCGGTCTCCGATCTGAAGTCGCGTTAATTTCTTGTCCCGAAAAGACAAAAGCCGGGGCCAGATGCTTTCTTTGCGAAATTGGACATTAGAGACGGATACTTTCGATTTCGAATCCCGGAGACCGACTGAGATTGGATCGTCTTTTGCTGAAGAGGCATATAATACCACATTCCCTTCATTATGCAAAGTGCGTAACGGGTAGATTTATTAACGCAGCTTTTGATCGAGACTGGTTGCATCTGGTTCTCTTTATGACGGTCGTTGTTAATGTCGTCAACAACTTTAGCCTTGTAGACACTGTATATGTTCTTGATTTTGATGAGGGCCAGCTGGTCAACGAAATTGAGCGACGGCAGTACCACAATAGATACAATGTCATACATGCCTGTCGCAGACATTCTGAGCACGAACAGACACTACACCGTTTACGCTTTCAGGTAAAAATGCTTTGATGACGAGTGTCGGTATCTACTTACGCAAGCGTGGGCAATAATCGTGAACTGTGAGAGTGGGATAGAATCCGCGTTTGCAAGCATTAGAACGGGCGCGCTCTCGGCGTCTAATTCGTTTTAGTGTTGATGGATGACGTGAAAGGGGTTCTTTTTTTATAAGATGTGCCCCGGCAGTCAGTTATAAAGGAAGTAAAAAATTGAAGGTCAAATCAGGCGAACCCACCCGCGTCTAGAGAACAGGGTTTTTCGGCGGAATGTAACGGCTCGCAAGGTTCCGGCAGGTACGGCAATGTATTTTGCAGGTTTCCGCCAGTTTCCGTAGCGCAGGAACTATCGCGTGTGCACAGCCATTAGCGAAACCATTCAAGCGCATTGAGTATGTTGCATCACCCTGAAGCAAGTGATGTCATTCTGTATGGCGTCTTCTTCCTTATCATTGATTTGAAGACGAGACAACGCGTCCCCCAAATTTTGCTTATTTCCCTGTGAGAATTGTATTTATTAGTCAACCTCAGACAAGCGCAATATTCATCTAACCAATCGTCCGGATGCATTCAAAAGGCCGAGAATCTACCTAAAGGGTTCATGGTCTGTCTGAAAGGAGAAAGTATCTCCATAAAGTTAGAGCCAAAGCGTCAGCATGCTCCACAATTCTGTGAGGCATTCTTTTTCTATCACGGTATATTTCCGCTCTGCCATGGTCAGTGTGGTACTGTCAGGCCTCCTCTCGAGGTAGTAAGGCAAAACGTCCGTTAGAAGTTTTTGTTGACTCCAAAGAAGCGTGCTCCTAAAGGTGGTCTCCGGTATCCACTGTCGCGAACCGGGGGAATTCATAAAGGGGATCCGCAAACACCAAGCGGAGGGGGAGGTTCACTGGGCGGACAATGCTCCTACAGGCGCTGCTATGATGCGACCTGGGGATCGGCGGCTTAAAAACCTGAGTTGATCGACAAGAGATTCCAACCGTAAAAGTAGATGAAGACTCAAGGGTGCTTGTCTTTACTTCCCCAGAGGTGAAGCTCAACCG
Source organism: Gracilaria vermiculophylla (assembly GCA_019155205.2). Classification (NCBI taxonomy): domain Eukaryota; phylum Rhodophyta; class Florideophyceae; order Gracilariales; family Gracilariaceae; genus Gracilaria; species Gracilaria vermiculophylla. Next base: position 561,010 of record JAHNZQ020000010.1, on the reverse strand, counting down.
GCAGATTAAGTATCAAGCCGGGAGCCCGTCGCGGCAGATCTCACTACTGTACAAATTACCTGCGTAAATTAACTAAAATAAATAATATTTCTACCGTCCCTTAAGGATACTGTAGCGCACGCGGGCGGAACTCTGCACCACGTGGCCCAACTAATAAAATACGAGCCCTTTTTAGGAATATTATACCTTAAGGCCAAACCACCCTATTTCCGTAGGAGCCACTGTACTACAGTCAGGGCTCTTCTCCAATATCCAATCGGTAATTTACTTTCATTCTCATGCTTTTCCATGAGACAGCATCCCACCTGGGAAGCTGGGGCGATAGAATACAACGTGTACAGGCATCCTGACTTTGGCAAGGCGAACAGCAGTGGGGTGAGAAGCACTGCCTTTAGGATCAAGAAAGCCTGTAGCTCGTCGTTCTTTAGGTAATCGAAACCTTCCGGATGACATTTCTGTGATATCCTGTGCAGAGAAGCTGCAATCTCGGCAAATCTCGTGACAACCCAACAGTACACTTTATTTAAGCCATTAAAGGATCGGATATTCGTCTCGTTCCGCGGAATAATCACTCCTTTCACCCTTTGAATGTTCCTTCCATCGGCTTTCAAGCGGCTGGGACATATAATATGCCCCCAATACTCCATCTTCTCGTCAAATAACATAACTTTCTTCAGCTTTAGAGCCCCTCTCGTCAGTTGGATCAAGAAAAATACATTTTTCACATGGGTAACGTAAACCTTGATTCCGCATGAGTAGATTAATATATCCGTAAGGTATACAAGCGCGGTTTGCCATTTTACTATTGAAAAGGTGATGTTCAAAGTCGCCTGGAAAGTTGCAAGTGCGTTGCGCAAGCCCAATGGCATGTATCAAGACCGGTAGAGTCCAGCGTGGCACGGGAAAGTCCTTTTTTTCTTGTCCCTCTCGGGGAAGTCTACTTTACAGTAGACGGCATTGGCATCCAATTTTATAATCACTTTTGCTACTCCAAGCGCTTCAATGCTTTTTTTCATTCGGGGTATCGGCTATGAGTCCCTCACCGTCACGGATCTTAGTTTTCGATAACCAACTTAAAACCTCATACGGGTGAAGTGCAATAGCCCGCAATCGGGGAACCCACACGAATACTTTAGAGTCTTTGGAGTCTTTCTCTGTAGGGATAGTGGGCGGTAGAGCCCTCTCGAAGGAACAACAAGAAAATTTCGGGTGTAGGAGCGAGGTTGTCCTGGCAGTACTTTGCAGGAGAGGTGGAAGATGGATCCCGACTGGCTGGGTGTATGAATGTGTGGTGCCTCTTTGGAGAAAAGAGATGGCGAAGAAAGGGGTAGCACGGGTCGCGCGATCCACAAGGTGAAGAATGTACCACCAAAGTGGGAAAAGTGGGAGGGAGCCGTGAGGCAATCGACAGAAATCGTCAAGATCATTATACAAGGGCGAGCACAGTGAAACTGGTAATATAATCAAGTATGGGCGCTCTAAGCGAAAAAGGCGGATGAGTAACCGTACACTACGGGATATCCCTCGTGAGAGGCAAGTACCGACGTAGAGGGAAGGCTTAGAGTTGGAACCTTGATAACCGTTTACTGAGGGTGGCGGCGGGGATGCCGGCGTCCTTAGGTACCGCAGTGCTAATTAAATAAATAGGGGAATCCCAAATAAATAAAGTGATAAATACCCGGCGAGACTTAGTCATAATAATCCTCTTCTGTGCATTCCACAATACGCGCCCAAATGTAGGAATAAAACGAAAAAGAGGTGTGTTCTGCAATGGATATCTCTTTTCTTCTGCTCCATACCCATTGGGCTGGCTCATTTGGACGTGCTGGGGGGTTTCACGCCGTCCTTAAGCATGCAGTCAACCTATTGGAGTTTTACCTTTTGGTTTTTGGGTCCCGCGCGTTATAGAGCCTGATAGACTGGATTAGCTCTCGGGGTGAGTTCAAATCGGTGCTTTATAGCCATGATCGAAGCCAACTAGGTGGACCTTATAAAGCTGAATGGTTCGAATAGGTCAAAAGTTTTGAGTCGCTGGACGTCTCTTTTAAGTGCATTGTTGACATTCTCCTTCAAAACTGTAACCTAGTCCTTCGCGAAATTCATATGTGCCAACTATTTCTTAAAGTACTTGTCCTCGTTGAACGTTTGCAGAGAAACGGCAAATACTGCGCTTGAGGCAGGGATCCCCCAGCTGATAATGGTCTGTTAGGAAGTTTTACCACGTACGCACTGAAGCTTGTGAGAAAAATGTTGGACGATAAATTTGGAATGTTATCCTGTATCCCATGAGCAATTAAGGTGCGGTAAAGTTCCAAGAGGGTGGAGTCGTTTTGGAGCGACAAGAATCCTGATCGATCACAGGTAACCTTGACATCCATCTGGTGTGATGGTGGAATCAAAACATCGTATGCAAGATGTCTTTGTTGTAGGTGTTACCTCCAGGCGTTGGTTTCTCATTTTGTTATGGTTGTTTTTGCCAAAACGCTTTGCCGATAATGTCGATACGGATGCCTTTGTTGAGAACAATCGTACCGGTACGGGGGTAGATCGCTTTGACGTAGTTTTAAATAAACGACGTACCCCGGATAGAATCTTTTTCCAGTTTTTTGACGAAAAAAAGTTGGTGCGGATGGTCGAATTCTTATTGGATACCAGAATATGCAGGGCGTTCTTGGAAAACAGTGGCCGTCGCTTGCCATCTACCGATGGGTTTTGCAAGTGTACTCATTGAAGCTACTTGAAGAGTTCCAGTTGAAAGTAGCTTATTGGAGACCAGTCTCGGTCCTTATCTGGGTCAAGGACGTCTAAACAGGGTATATCTTGTGCAGTGGAGACCCTTAGGGTAGTAGAGTTTTTATAGTTGTCATGTTACATAAAAAACCGGGTTCACCTAATCGATTTCCCGTTCTTCTTCGAGAACCAGTTGGTTCCGATTCGTTCTAGGATCTATTGGTCTCTCTCACTGCCATTCGGTACATGGTTTAAGGCGGTCTCATGTCCAACTCTTATTATTTTTCCTTTTTTGGGTTATTCCGGGGCTTTGACGTCACAGAATCCGGGATGGTGACAAAGAAGATGTTTCGTGGCTTTTGGTGCGGCGGTTCTCATTAGTTGGCTCCTATCCCAGGTAGTTGTGGCCTTCGTCCCATAGATATCCGTATCAACTCCTGCTTGCGATGTTTTCGAACCTGCAGGAGAGGTACGCGTTGATGCAGGGTAACACTAGGACACGCTGTAGCCATATCGCAGGGTGATACACAGATCCAACACAGAAGGTTACTAGTTGAAGGATACTTGAAGCCTGATAAACCATAGGTATTACGTGGGACTTGCTGCTACTGCATGGTCTGCTACGTTGCCGTTTGGCACGAAACCAGTTGGCTTCCAGGCATATTGATTCCATAGGGCATAGCGAATATTGCTTGATTAGAGTCAGTCATTACAAGAGGTGGAGGCACCCCTTCTAGATTAGAGGGCATCGAAGAAGATCAGTTTTAATGAGGCGCCAGCCGTCTGGAACTTTTTTGCGTCTACTCAGTGGAAAGTTTTGCTGCCAACTCCAAACCGGCTGATACTCCTTTTCGAGACAGGAGAGTAATTCATAGCCAGCACCATTTTGGCCTTCGGTTTCTTCCTAGATGTAAAATTCATTGGTAGTTAATGGCGCAGTTCAGCTCAGTGGGTGTCATCAATCCCTTGAGCATACCGGACAAACGTGTCAGAAACAAGGTGCCGATGATTTATCAAAAGCTTCCCCACGTGTGCTCTAATGGCCTTATCCACGTTATCGGCATACAGTGACTTCAGCCGGGCGGTAGTAAAGACATTTTAACAGGGAGAGGCACTCGAAAACAGTGTCTTAGCCAATTCCAATGCGGTATGTCCAGCCCGTTGGCGGCAATCCAATACCTCCCCGTAGGCTTCATAGAAAACCTCATCGGCAGCGTAAGTCAGTAAGAGATAATTCACCACTTGGCAATAGGCTCGCAGGGTCTCCGTAGCATCCTCTGCAACCATTATCTTGCTCCCTTGTATACTGAAGTGCACGCCCTGTTTATGGGGTATTTTCATATATGAACGTTTACCGAGAAAGCAGCAATTGAAGGTGACTAAGTCTTGCGCAAGCGGCCGGCGACACAAGTTCTACCCGTGTGACACGAAGAGCTCCCGGTAAGACCGGTGCCTGGGACAGTGCACGGGTGGGGGCCCAAGTGGACGTATGTTTATCCGTTTATTCTTTTACTACTTATTTAATTAGAACTGCAGAATTAAGGGCGCCGGCGTCACCCCCGCCGCCCTCAGTTAAAGGTAACCAAAGTTCCTGATCTGGGCCTTTCGCCTAATTCAGTATTTGCCTCTCACGGGGATACCGCGTAGCGTACGGTTGCTCATTCGCCTTGTTCGCTGAGAGCACTAATACTTGGGGCAATGTCAGTCTCACTAAGCTCGCTCCTTTCACAAAGATCTTTATCGATTGCCGTTGTTTGTTCTACGGCTCCTTCCCTTTTCCCCACCTCGGTGGTACATCCCTCACCTTATGGACCTCGCAACCCGGGCTTTCCCTTAATTTTCCATCTCTATACAACATCGATGCACCACGCACTCAGACACCTTCCTAGTGGAGATCTTTCTTATACCTCTCGTGCCAAGTGGTGCCAGGGCTACTTTGGTCTTTTTCCCGAATTTGTCGTGTTGTTCTTTCGAGAGGGCTCTACCGCCGAACTACCTCCGCAGAGAAAGAATCAGACGACTTCGTGTGCTTTTCTTGCATGCCAGCTATTGCATTACACATGCTCCTGTGCAGCGAGGAGTCGGTTCGTCCCTTGATGTAAAACTGACACAACTGCCTGGCCGCGCCTTACGAAAAACTATTTTGGTCACATACAAGCTCTAACCGTTGAAGGAAATCTATCATTGAGACGGAGGCATCACCAGTTTCGGTCGTATATTACACATGAAAACTAAGGCAACAATGCAGCCTACTTATCTTCTGTGTGGCCCTGTTCGAATATGAAGCGTTGCGACTGGTCCACTTTTAGGTGAGGTTACCGATAGCCATGTTGAAGAGGTCATTCAATGGCTGCACTTGCTCCAGGTTTTCCTCATCAGAATGAGAACCTGACGATGCGCGCAGATTGGGTTTTCCCTTGAGGAGACTTTTTTCCTTGCGGCGACGTTTTCCCTTGCGGCTGTAGCACTCCCCACCGCTTTCTTCGTTCTGCGGTCATACTATTCATTTTTCGAGAGGCCCGTTCTCGGATTTTGGAAGTGGACGTGTCCGAGCCCTACCTTGTGGTTTGTTGCTTCTTCCGATTGGTTTTCTTCTTCTTTACTTTTGGCTTCCGTTGGCCCTCTTCCTCCGCGTTAGATGAACTGCCCTCACTGGGGTCACCACCTTTTTGGCTCCTTTCGTAGCATCACCAGTTGGTTGTTAGAGGTATTAAAAGACCGGCCACTCTTCTTCATAATATTCTGCTCTTTTTTAAACTTGGCCTGGTTGCTTCACATGAGCCGAGATTATTGGAAGGACGGTCTGGTCTGCCATCCGGATAAATCTCTCGTCCACCAATGGCACAAAAGATGTACCCACAAGACCTATAGTAGCACTTGACCGTCGTCTTTGAGGAGAAATCCCCTGCTGGTGCTCCTTAAAAGACTTCCTTACCATTCTGTCGACATCTGCTTAGGCGTCGTGTTAGAGGAATTGATGCACCACTGCGGGAATCATTTCGGTAAAATACCTCCAGGCACATTCAACCAGTACGGCGGTGACATCATTAATGTCCAAGCAGGGTACTGCCATTCGGACATCTCTCTACATCCTCTTTGCCATTCAATTGGTTTGTCGGACTGGCTCTACGAGACAATCCGGCTTTTTTTCGTGTCGGTTGAGGCACGGCCGCTATGTCGTCCTACTGGCTACCAGGAAAATACCTATTGGTTAGCTTTTGAAGAAATTCCTTTGAGTTGTCTAAATGCGGGTTTTTACGGGGAAAGTCCCGCTTTTCTCCCGACGAACAAGTTATGACATCTTTCTTGTTAAGTATTATTCCAGTTGCTTGGGGTTGGTGATTTGTGCAAGCTGTTTCACAGCAGTTCTCACAACAAAACGGAAATGAAAGTTCTTCTTCCTTTCGAATCTTCTAGTTTCAACGAATCGGTATGTACCCCTACTTTCTAATTCTGGAGGACAAAATGAAATACAGAAAGCGGCACACGTGGAACCGGTTTGTAGGCAAGAAGAAAGCGACTGGTTAGAGAGCGCAAGAGTAACACAACCTAGAAGGAGAGACCAAATGGTGCATAGAATGGTAACGGCAGCACCGGAACGGCGGTAGACACAAAATAGCCGGCAGGCTTCCGGCACCGGATCGGCAGAGCCGAATGCAGCATTCGCGGGTCAATGGCGCCTGTTGATATAGGTAGGTAACCTGCTGGTCGACTATAGAAACCACAGTGGTCGAAACGTCGCCAGAAGACGCTTCGCTTTACCGAGTAAGGGAGAGAAACTCACGCACCTCTCCAAGTATGATGCAGAGCTCCGAATTTCTGGCAACCACCCACGTTGTGACAGTGCCACCAATTGCGCCTTCGGGCACGCCGCTTACGACAGCGTGCCGGCATCAATTAAAATCTACCAGTTCTTCATAGTCGCTAATAATTTGCTTTGCTTTATTTCAAAATGGCCACGGCGCATGCCACAGAATGAGGTAGCTCGCTCACTGTACTACAATTTCGAGTCAATTGCTTTCTTTTGGCAATTCGTATTGTAGATGCGTGGAAACTACATAAACCAGAACGTGGAAATATTAACGTTAAAAGCCCACACCATTGCTTTTGCTCAGTAGATGATGAAGTAATAGATAATATTTATAAAGCCACCTGTTTAATGAACTGAATGGAAGCATGAAAAATAGCTTATAGAAGAAACCCAATGTTTGTTAGCATATGTTTGTAATTAATGCAGATAAATAGAACGAGAAAAAAAGAAACAAAATGATTCCAAAAGCTTTATTTCAGGATTAAGGCAGGTGTTGCAAAGGTAACACACAGAGGAAATATTTTTTTATTCTAGATGTTATATTAGAAAACAAAAAGCAATAATTCTACATCACTCTGGTACGGATAAAAATGTAATTATGAAACAAAGTAAAAAAGAACACGGTATATAGTAAAATTTATAATCTGAAAGATATGTCATCAACATTTTGAACCAATTTGTAAAGTAATTGTCTATAATGGAATGCATATGATGACCATAGGTTCTTATTATAAGTTTTCTTCTAGTGAAATCTCTCTTTATTAGTCTAGCCACACTACATACAATCTTATACAAAATGTGTTTTTAAGCAGATCGCAGCCTATGTTGGTGCTGTTCAATTGATTATTGAAAATAAGTTGAGAGTTAAAATGTTTATTAAAAATGATTTGAGCTCATTAAAAATTTGTAGTGTTTTAGAAAACTCGGCAACGTTCAAATTTAGATTTAGTTAATCATCTATAGTGTGATGCCCTCTTAGATTCTATGGAAGATTTTGGAATGCTACAAAACAATGTTTTGTACATAGGCAGCCGAGGAGAATATTATATAATATTAAAAGTTACGATGTATTGCCTACCGGTCAGATCCCAAAAGTTTAATAGTTTTGCGTAATGGTGCGCCGGTTACATATGAGATCAATTTTGATCTCATAGGAGAGCAGCGCATTGGTTCGATAAACAGAAGCTAAAAGCCCAAATAAAGCGGATCGGAATGGAAAGCTGCATGCGAAGCCCCCATCATTGTGCTGAATTATCCTGTTGTGCCACATGGAAACCACAGAAGCAGCCATGGAAATATGATGGCGGCAGGGAATGGGGCTGCGGCGGCAACGGCGTGTCAGAGAGAAATGTCGACGGATTTCCCGCGTTAAACACGACGCTTGCATTCATAAAGTCATTACAGCGTCTGCATGCAGAAACAATCATGGCCGCTATTGTGGCGGTGGTGACGACGGACGGCCGTGGCGCCCACAGCAAATATACAACGCGCGCTACGCACGCCGTTAGACAGTATGCAGCTGTCCAGACGCTACAAGTACGCGCATGAAACAGCGCTGTGCGCCCAAACCGGCTTTGCCGCATGCAATGTGTCCGTTCCTGGCCGCAACTGCAGAATACCGGCTGTAGCGGCTCTATGCATACCGCCCTCGCCGCTGCGGTCTCTCGCCGCCGCGATAAGAGACCGCACACTAGTGCTCTAATGCGCTCAAACCATTTGAATTACGTTTGTCATATTCGAGCCGTTGTCTAACACTGGGTTTTGCACCTCGTTCTCTTCGATTGCAGCTGAACTGGTTCTGGATACGCCCATATCTTCTTATGCCCTGCGTGTAGCCTGCAGTATGAAAGACCCCTAGAATCGTATAGACTCGATTGTTGGAGAACAGCGCTCACAAGATACATAAATCTATATTTAACATATAAGTTTTACTGAGTAGACTTCCTTTTTATTCTCAGCGCCGCACTGAGTTAAAAATGAGAATCAACACCATCTATATCTTTGAATGCTTCATTTGCACTGTACACGGCAGAAATCCATGCATCAGGATCTTTTTTACCGTTTTCATTTCTTACATTCTTGTTATGGCCTGAAATTAAACATAGGGCATACCTTAAACGACAAAATGCAGACGTTGTCAAACTATGATTACATAACTTATTCGTATATCTACTAATCCTTCTTCGTGTGGTTTTTCGGGTTCTGATGGACGTGGAGGTGAGCTGCCCCGTTTTTCTTTTTACTCGACGTTGACCGGCACTCGATGATTATGTACTAGTGTAGGGAGGCTACGCGGGATTCTTCAAAAACATAACGGTCAATACTGTAGAAATAAGGCAGTGCCTTATTACACTCCCCTTTCTTAGAGGTGAAGCTCACGACGCGCTTTGTTGGCTTAATACCTCGGGGTGTTTTTGCGGCGTAGGAGCTTCAACAATAATTGCGGCACATCACGATACACCTGTACGAGAAACTCAAGCGTATCTTCGGAATCCAACAAGCCGCGCCAACGGATTCGAATCTTGATACCATCGTCGGTTTCAACGAGCTCCTGCAAACGGTGCACGATCATGCCCGTTTCCAACGTCACGCCGTGCGACATGATAGTATCAGTGTCGAGCGACGTGTCGTGGTAGAACTTGAGGCGCGTGACGTGAATATCATCGACGGAACCGTTGCGCAAATCCTCAACCAGGTAGATGTAGTCGGTTACCGGTTTTATGACACGACGGGGTCCGCGCCAATGAAGGCATATTTTTCCACCAGCGTGAAAGTCTTTGCGAGCAACGAGCACAAAATCGCCTTCGTTAAAATTTGGCAACGACCCTTTCGAGACTGATTCGCGTCCTTGGCGGCGATTCGTCTGAAGTGCGTCCTGCACGACGGGGTGGAGATCACCGACCAGCTTACATAGCTCTTCCATGTTGAGCGCACGCTCACGATTGAGGTCGGTAATCGTTATCGGGGCCGTCGTCTGCGCACGGTAGAATGTCGCGATTGGCGGAGTCGCGGGCATTCCCGTCATGGTCTTGATGGGCGGTACACCGGCGCGCTGCGGAGAGGGTGCATAGTTGAGAGCGCTCTGCACCAGCGGCAAGAGGTCAGGCCACATTTCTTATGCGTCAGCTGCAATTCGGAAGCCGTCGCCCGAAAGATGCGGAGGAGCTCCTTGCTTAGACGCTCGATGCCGCCATTGCTCCACGGAGCGTAAGGCAGCGTGAAGTGGTGCGGGACTCGCAGTCCCTTAGCGACGAGACGCAATGTCTCGTTCTTGAAATGGGTCGGACCATCCGACATTAACCCAGACGGCACACCGAACGCGGCATACCAGTCGATGGTGGCGCCAATGGCTTTTTCGGCAGACGTATCCGGAAATGCAAAGAACCAGCAGTAGTTTAAGTGGTCGTCACGCAACATGAGAACGTACTGCTCGCCGGAGGCTGCCGTGGCATTACCCGCCGAGAAAACCCCTCAAAATGAAGCGGAAATGCAATGGGCTACAATTTTCAATAATTTTGAGGCAGTGGCCTGACCGCCTTCAAAAACCCTTACCGTCACACTCTGACTTACGAGCAACGACGTATGTTGACTCAGGGTATCCCATCTGTAACCTACGACTTAAAACACAAATATTTCTGAGTTTTATAAATAAATTAAAACCTATCTTACATCTGGTCATCGAGGCGACTAACCGCCGGCATATCTCACGGACGACCTCATTAACCTCTAAACCACTGCTATCTGGTCATCGAGGCAACAAACCGCTCCTAAACCCCTCCTCCTTAACTCCTAATCCGCTAACTACGTCTTCTGCTGGCCGAAAAACTCAACCCCTTACCCCTGAACCCCTAACGCTATGAGCGCCTTATGAGGCATGTTTTGCCAATGCTATATGAAAACAACTAGGCAAAGCCCAGTTTTTTCGTGTGTATGGGAAGGTATTCTTTTTTCAAATAATGCAATTTTGCCATTATTCTCGACCAGAAAACCTTCCCCTAACCCCTCAAATTTGAAGCTTTGCCAAAAACATTCATAAAACACCCGAAAACATGGTTTTCGTGAAAACCCTACCAAAGTTTCTCCGTTTCAACAACGTTGGGTAGCCGGAAGTCTGCAATTGCAAGTCAGAAAAATTGAAACTGACGTTGAAACTGACGTTGCTGAAAACCCGTCGGGAGGGTTCGCAACTCACAATAGTCCATCATTAGTGATGCAGTCGAACTGCAACAAAGCGTTACCCGACATGCCGTGAATCGCGGGACCGTACGGGCGCGGGGTTTTTCCCCCGCAGGTTGTCGAAATACATTGTATGCAGGACTGAGCAAACGTGGTGATATCCGTCTCTAGTGTACGCCAGCTGTAATGAGCGCGGAGCATCTCGGCGGTCGTCGGAGCTGCGCGATGGCCGCTACGACCTGTATGCGCGATGATGCAGAGTCGAAGTTGGAGGCTCTCGGAGGTATCCGGGACCCAGACGGCACCGCTCGAAGCACTGTACACGCCGTCGGGGTTGTACTCGACATCGTCAGGGCAATCGTTCGCATGGGCCATCTGGGCGGACTTGAGCTCCGCTGCAGTCGGCCATCCGAAAACTGTATCCGACGAAGAGGGGAGAGCCTGAATCGTCACGAGGCGAGGCAAAGTTGGAAGGGAGACCCAACGGCTAAGCATGTCTGCCTAAACATTGTCAGAGCCGGGAACGTGGACGCATGTGTACGTGTAGGCACTCAAAGGAACGGCGCACCGAAGCACTTTGCGGACAGTCGTCTGTGAGAGGTCGGCAACAACCGAAGTAGGGTCAAAGAGGAAGACTAGGTTGTTGTGGTCGGTGGATAAGTCGAAACCGCGCTGAAAAGCGAGGCGCCCATGCATCCGGTCGGTCGTCGCCATGGTGACATACGCCTCCTTTTCGATAGTCGATCAAAGGAGAGTCGAGTCCAAGAAGTGCCCTGAAAGTAAGCCAAGGGGCTCATGACGCTGTTTTGCACATGGTAGGTCGGAATCGGCAATTGGAATCTGCGTAACAACGCCGGACCAAAAATAGTCCGACGCATCGGTTTACACACTGAGACGTTTGCCGAAGTCAACGTGTGCGAGGGTGACCTGCTGTTCCAGTGCGTCTTTGAACTGTTGGAACGCAATGAAATGCTCCGAGGGCCAACCGATTTCCGTCATAGAGACACGGCCGGCCGCCAGGCGAGTGCGTTTGCCGACGACGGAGTAAACATTCTGGACAAGGTCTGCCGACAGACGAATAATTGCCGAAAACTCAGGAATGCCAACGCGCATCCACTGCAGGACAAAAACAAACTGTTGCCAGTCGGCACCCGTCTGCAGAGCCGTCATGTTACGGATACCGTCAATGTGTAAAGGTTCAAACGACACGTCGGCGGCCGAAATGACCCATCCACACCAACGGATGGCTGTGGCGAAAACCGTACACTTAGCGGGGTGCAGCTTCAAGTTGAACGTTGTGCAAAACGCAAACAAGTCAGACACCGCCATTAAATGATCGTGAATGGTGAGCGAATGAATGAGGATGTCATCTAGCCACCAGAGAAGGAAGGGATGGAGACCGGAAGGAAGCAGCGCCGCCACTGTGGCCTGCAAGTACATAACGGCGTTCGTCGTACCATGTAGTACGCGCGTCGGATAGTAAATGACGTCAGGAGTGATGAAAGATTGACACTGCTGTGAGCACTTGGAGAGGGGGAGCTGCCAGTACCAGTGAGATAGATCGAATATGGCGAAATACCGGGATGCCGACAGCTTTGACAGTTCAAGCTCGATATTCGGCATTGGGAACTGGTGCTTCACGGTGAAGCGATTCACCGGGCGGAGGTCGATGGTAAAACGAAACATTGCCGGCTCCGGCTTCGGCACCGGCCGCGGAGCGCACGCCCATGTAGAGCTCGGGTTGAAATACGTCATTCCGGCAGCGACCAACTGATCGACAAAGCGAACTGGGAAAGCGCGCTGCTCCAAGGAGTAGTTATGTAGACGGACTCGAACTGACTTAGCGTCCCCAGTCAGCTGAACGCGTAGCGACTCGACCTTCGCCGGTGGACCGGCAGAGAACGCAGTATGGAAAACGTCAGTTTTATCCGTGACGATCTTACGAAGTTTGTCTTTGCGCTCGGGCTATAGACCGTTCGCCTTGGCTTCGGAGAACATCTTCGCGATACCAGCGTCGACGTCGTTTTCCTGGTCGCTATCGAGCGAATCCAGTGTAGAGTGGTCCGGAAACGGGTCTTCATCATTACGGAACTCGTAGTAGCCCACGGCGGTTTCACGTTTCGCCGGAATTTCGACGGGCTCCTTTGCCGCAGAGGGCGTCGTGCCTACATCGTCATATCCGTCGTTTGGGAGTCGGTTGAGTCGCGCAATCGTCAAGCGACTCACCTGACCCCCTGTTCTCTTGGGTTCTGGTTTCTCGAAACCAGCGCAGTCGGAGCCGTTGAGTAGATCCCTGCGCTTCTCGAAGAGGGTCTTGGTGTCGACCCCTAAATGACGGAGAACTGGCAGTCCAAGAAGAACATTCTTTACAACGAGGTCTGCATTAGACACGAGATATTTCACACTCAACAGAGCGAGAGGGACGGCAGTGAGTTTGAGAAACGTACGAGGCGGTTTCCAAAACCTGGAGAACGTGAACTTCTGTGCTTCAGATCCGGTTTTTAGAGCAAACTACATGGTATCCGGCTTGATCTTTTTCATCCTGTCAATATCGTTGAGTACGGCCTTCTCAGCTATGCAGGATGAAACGATAGAATCGCCGGCTCCGTCATCCGCGCGACCACGGGCTTCATGAGACTCAGCAGCATCGCTGAAAGCCATGTCAAACGCGAAGGAATCCGCATTTTGTAACGCAGTAACACGATTAACCATTTTCTCTACTTGTTTGACATTGGGAGCCGCCTTCTGCAAACGCGTGTTATTGGCGGGCCCGGTAGACGCATTCTCTTCGGCAAGGCACTTGAAAAGAGCTCGCTTCTCGTGCGCTGGGCACTCGCTACACTATATCAGAAAATGGCGGACACCGCGAGACCTGTGCGGGGGCCACAAACAAAGCGGTGTGTTCTTGCAGAAGGAGCCACCTTTGTCTCTTCTTTTTCCCTTGCCAGATCCGTCATCCTCGTCCGCGTCATCGTCGTGACGCTTGCTGAAGCCGGCCGTTTTTTGAATTCCTTGAAGACTTGGTCCGTGTTCTGGTGTCGACGAGCCGGAAAGCCTCGGGAAACTTGATCGCGTGGGCCCTGAAGCCCTTGAAGTCCATGCAGAGCTTGACGTGCGCCAGCTTCAGGTCGGACTCGAGACGAGAATGGAGTGGCACTGGACGGAGTGCCGACAGAACATGCTGGACAGCAAGTTTTCCGTTGTCTGTCGTAACCCAAGACAGCCCCTGCTTGCGAAGTAGCGACGTGTTGGAAACGAAGAGATTCTCCATGCGTGTACGAGCGTCGGTGTTCGTCATGTCCGTACGCAGTTGTTCTCGACCATCTTGTCAAGCGTGTCGATGGTGACAGTATTCTACGTGGTAACGGCCTTCGACTCAAGATAAGTGCGGAGCGTGTTGTCGGAGAGTTCGTCATACGACTCGACGTCCTTGATGAAGTTGAGGTCAATAACCAACTCAAGCCAGTCTGACAGTACCCAGTACTTCAGTTGTATGGGCCTGGCCACTTTCGTGGAGATAACGTCGGCTCCAACTAACTATATGTTGCGCGCGCGCGGCGACCTCATGAGAATACTGGTCGGACTCCCTGAGGAAGGAACGAATGGAACTTAGATCAGTCTTAGTCAGTCGATGGTGGTGAATAGCGGTGGCGACCACACGAGCTCCGTGACTCGATGAAGAAGCATCCATGTCGAAGGATGGACGAGGCGGAAACTGGTAGAAATCAACACTTCAAAAAGCGTAGTGATAACTGTGGGTTCTCGGGTGCTGATGTAGGTGGAGGTGAGCTGCCCCGTTTTTCTTTCTACTCGACGGTGACGGTCACTCGGTGATTATATATTAGTGTACGGAGGCTATGCCGGATCCTTCAAAAACAAAACGGTCAATAATGTAGAAATAAGGCAGCGCCTTATTTCAATTCGTCTTTTTTGCACTCCTCCTTGACAGCGAAAAGACACATTCTTTCTTTCCTCGCATCTGTATCTCCAAAGAAAAATTATTTTTCATGAAAACTCAGAAAGCTGCGAAATAGGTTTTTGAAAAACTTATATACGATACTTGTTCAGAGAATACGGTTGTTGCTGTTTTAGACTCTCATTGGCGTCCTCAAAGCTGCTTACTCGATCTTGTGATTTGTTTGAACAATACTTTTGCATTATAGCGTGTCCTATATTTGCCTTAATAAGCCCGTTGCAGTTCATTTTTGATTTTTTGATTTTTCTGTATCATAAAAAGACGATTGAGGGCAAAAACCAGTCTTTTGAAACATGCAGGAAGGTTGTTTTTCAAATAATACATCTATTCTATTATTCAAAACCGGAAAACTTTCGTTTTCTAATTTGTAAATATAGGTTTGCTTAAGACATTTACCTAACAACAAAAACGGGTTTTTGGAAAATCGCTACCATTGTTTTTCAAAATAAGTATATTTTTTAGAGCTTCTGTTCAGCCATCTAGAGGCATTCTTATCGTAACTTTTATAAGATATTGAGTAGATGCGGGTCTGAACTCTTTGAAGGACCTCGACAATCTCGTCTGCGATCGATTTTTTGCAGGAAAAGAGCAGCTCAAGCCAATGTTTTATATTGACTGCGCGCAAGTCATGGATGTCATTGCTGACGATTGACTTTCTATTGGCGCGCCCCATGTTTTTACGATACAGACTGTTTCAAAAACATACGACATGCTGTGAAACAAAAAAAAACCAACAAATGTATATTGTACGCCTACAAAAATAGGTTTCAGAAAAAAAGTAGAGTAAAAAAAACCTTTCAAAAACATATGATCATCAATAACAAATCTTTACTGCGCAACGCTCAATAGCTTATTTTGCATCCTTTTTGCTGTATAACGCTAATGCAACGTTTCGGCATCAAATTGATGTACTTTTCCACAGTTGAAACTGTTATAGATTTCCAGCAATTTTTAATACAGCTTTTGAGTTCTAAAACTGTCTGAAATTGCCTTCCATGCGCATAAACCATCCTTGCCAGCAGTCCCCAAACGTTTTCGATTGGGTTCAAATCTGTTGAGCGCGCTGGCCATTCTAAAACAGATACGTCAGACTCCTGTAGCCAATTTTTGAATAAAGATGCAGTATGTACGGGCGCATTATCCTGTTGAAAAATGAAAATTTCTTCATGGAAACATAAACCAAAACGTAGCAGATAGTTGTATAGAACTTCTTGATATTTTTATGCATTCATGTTCGTTTCAATAAATGCAATTTCCGTTGGATATTTTTTAGAAATGCCCGCCCAGACCATTATAGAGCCTCCACCAGAGTGCCTGATATAAAATTCATGACGTTTCTTAAAAAGATCGTGCCAAAAAAAAATTTTAGCACTCTGGTCGGTCCGAAATTGAACTTTTGTTCATCAGTAAAAATAACATTCACCCATTCCTTTTTCCAGTAATCTTCTCCAACACACCAGTCAATCCTTCTTTGCTTGTGATGGTCTTGGAGAAAGAAAGATTTCTTCATTTTTTTATATTTAAATAAATTTCTGCTTTTTATCTGCTTCCGTATAGTTGATTTAAAAACGTTGAGATTGAGATTAATTCCAATTTCATTGAGCGATGCTTTTCCTTTGCACAATTGTCTTTTAATTCCTCTTTTATCTGCGGGGCTGAGATTTTCAGGACGTCCAGGAGATCGTTTAAGTCCATAAAGAGTCGGATTTTGGAGAAAAACAGCTATTGTGACCCTAAAAGGCTTCAATTTCTAACCGATAGCACGGTTAGAATGTTTCTCGGCGTTTAACTCAACGATTAGAAGCTGTTCTTGCTTGGAAAGTGGCGGACCTCGAGCCATTTTTATTAGAAAGAAGGCGGTGTACACATCTTTTTGAAACAATTCTACATAGACTATGTGCAAAATCTAGCCTACAGTACAGTTTTGGCGCACTTTTGAGGGGTGATATGTTTTTGAAACGCACTGTACATTGAAACAAGCGGGAGCGCAGAAATAACTAAACTTTAACTGTTGGTTCTTTTCTGTGAGTAACCGTTTCAACTACGTTCGGTAGCCATATGATAGCCGGAAGCATGTCTGAAAGTCTGGAATAGCAAGTCAGAAAAATTGAAACTGATGTTGTTGAAAACGCGGATGTCACGCGCCGGGAGGGTTCGCAACTTAGAATAATCCACCACTATATCTCAAAAAAATGCAAACAATTTTACAACTGTATGGCCTGACTTCACGCACATGTGGACGCCCTGTCCACTGTTTCACGCGCACATGGATGAACAAGCGAATGGCGGCGGCCCCGCGCGGCCCGCGCCGCTCGCCATCGCTTCTTTCTTTCCACGACGATTTTCAAACGCTGCATCGTTGTCATAGTGTAAGAGCTTGTTCGGTTTTCATTTTTATATGAGAAAGAGCAAGGGTCTTTACTCTAGATGTTTCCAATTAAAAAGTCGGAAATGTATAAAAAGGCTGGGAGCACGCGAAGAAAAGAGGAATTAATGAACTCATGTCAAGTTTATAAAACCTTTATTGTTCTCTTTCTAATCGATTCCAGAAGGACAGATTGTTCTCTTCTTACACTTTAAGTGCCGGTTGCTTTGCTTGCGAACACAATTTGGCAGAATTCGTAGACAGTGCTAGAGCTGCTACACACATCTCGTAGGAATAAGCATGAACTAAGGCGTTTTAAAAAGTTGAGACGAAGAGTTGTGAAGACCTTTGCGTCGTGGAACGAGGGCTTGCAAGACATGAAACCTCCGCAGACTATACTTGTCGTATAATGATACGTTGAAATTTGGAAGGAAGGCGTTGATTCAGTGTTTTCAGTGTTTCAAAAAAGTTAAGCTGTTTGAAAGAATGTTGTTTGAAATATTTTTAGAAATATGAGCACCAGATGAGGTACAAAGAAAATCTTGGCTTCATACACAGTCGAGACCAAGAGCTATAAAACTTTGAAATACCTTATGAGATGTAGGCAAATATCTGCGCGGTGGCAACATTTTGTTCCATCGTTTTCGTCGTAACGCCGATGAGCAAAAAACCAGCCCAACGCAAACGCACCATTATCGACTTTGTATCCTCTAAAACTGTATATTGTTTTTTTTCTTGTTCAGCTTTTAAACTAGCTTCTTGTAGTTGCTAATGCTTTGTTTTCGCTGAGTTACCTACCTACGACATCCTCGATATAGCAAAGGTACCAGGGTGGCTTTTGAGTTTTTTTTTTCTTTTCAGAATCACCCCTAAAATCGCAATATTAGAAGTGCTCATTAGTAGAAGTGGCAAAAATTTCATGTCAGGAGCCGCGCAGTGTGACCATGCTGAGCGGAAGATGTGGTACGAAGAAGGGTTTGGCTGATCCTCATAGAAGAACAGCAGACTATATGCCTTTAATTGTAGAAAAGGTGCCGCGATCACTAATCTAGCATAAACTGACAGCACCATATTCGTTCAATACTCGAAGGCAGTGTGGCTTGAAGACTGTCTTTGAGTGTATTTGACGATAGTGTGGCATGTAGACTGTTTTTGTGGTTTTGTGTGTCCCAATACCTCTATCTGTATTACACCCAGAGTATCAACGACATAGGCGTGCCAAAAATGAGGCATTACTACAACTGTTTTGCTTCCATGAAAACGGGTATTGTTGTCATGTTCTTATGATACCAAGATATTTTAGAGCCAAATGACAACTAGCTATATTTGTGTGCAGATTTTTTCACGCAAGGGTGCGAGTTAGAGGAGTCCCCATAGATCCCAAAAGCAATAACGAGCGTCTCGTTTTTCGTGTTGTTAGTGAATTCGTGGCTCC
>JAHNZQ020000010.1:516970-535539 GCA_019155205.2 Gracilaria vermiculophylla | reverse complement strand
TCTACACTCTGATATATGCGAGATGCCGATTGTCTCAGTGGATGGATTCAAATATTTTGCTTTGTTTGTAGATGATGCTTCAAGGTATTGCCACATTGTTCTTCTCCGTAAGAAATCCGATATCTATGGTGGATTTTCAGAATTGCTCGAAGATGGGTCAATCATAATCTCAACGATTCGCTCCGATCAAGGATCTGAATACTTGAGCAAAACTTTTCAGTCTCTATGTATTTCAAACGACATTCGTCAAGAGTTTTCATCAGTTGCAACTCCAGAAGAGATGGGCTTAGCTGAACGGCTAAACCGTACATTGCTGGAAAAAGTACGACCTATGCTTTTGGAGTCAACCCTTCCCACTACTTTCTGGTCATTCGCTATTCTGCAAGCCAATTATCTGTATAACCGGTCACCTCATTCTTATCTTGACAATGACACACCCTTCCTTGCTCGATATGGACTCTCTGAGAACTATGAAAGGTTGATACCGTTTGGTTGCACATTCAGTATCTACATCCAGAAAGAAAAGCGTGGAAAGTTAGACAATACTACCAAGCCTGGAGTTATGCTAGGATATAGTAACAACTCAACTGAGCTCTTTGTATTAGACTTCGAAACTGCTGATGTTATCTCTGCACCATCCACTTCCACATTCAATGCCAAAGAGTTTACTGGCATTCCAGATGAAACTCTGAGGAGATTTATTATCAAACAAGAAGGTATTATTCCTACTGAAAACGTCGATGATGGTGACGATTTTTCCGAAGCACTTGTGAAAAACTCGGAACCGAACAAGATCTTTCTTACCAGAATTGAAACACTGCCTTTGAATATGAGTGACGCATACAAGAGACTCGACTCAAAGAAATGGCTGGCCGCTATTGAACTCGAGTTGAAAAATCTACGAAATTTCAATGCCTATGAAGTGGTTAAGATACCGATTGAGCACCAAGTTGTCTCTACTCGTTTTGTGTTCACGAAGAAATTTTCCGAGAAAACCAACTCTGAAAGGTACAAAGCTCGACTCGTTGTCAGGGGTTTTGAGTTTAAGGCAAACTTCGGAGATACTTTTGCACCTACTCCACATTTGGATACACTGCGCCTGGTCGTATCTTACTGTGCTTGTATGGCTTCATCAGGATTTTCTCTTTATTCAATCGACTTTTTTTCCGCATTTCTAAATGCTCTGAGTGACCCTCATGTTTACGTCACACCACCTCAGGGCGTCAAAATACCTGAAGGACATTGCTGGAAACTCAATCGTGCTTTATATGGAACTTCCAGAGCACCAAGAATATGGCACAAGACTCTTGATCAACTTTTGCATAACTTCGGATACCTCCGCTCTGTCGCAGATGCCCGCCTTCACTACAGAAAGACTGAAGACCTCACGGAACTTATTTTCTTCCATGTCGATGATCTTATTCTTTGCACTATACCTCAAAAGGCTAAAGATTTTGTTCGATCTGTGAAAAAGAAGTTCGACATTCATGTTTTGGGATTCCCTACTGAGGTGCTAGGAATTCAAATTAGGCGAGACAAATATGGAATACATATGTCCGTGAGGAAAAACGAAGACAAAATAATCAACGAATTTGAGATGAACAATGCTGAAATTTCGCGCACACCTCTTCCGCCAGGTCTAAAGCTACCTCCTCTGAAGAAAGTACAAGATGCAATTGTGATTGACAAGTACAGAAAACTTTTGGGAAAACTTTTATATCTGGCCAGATGCTTGAGATTTGACATTTGCTATGCCGTCAATCTCCTATCAAGGTACTCTACCAATCACAACAAAATGATATGGAGACTACTAAAAGGCACTCTTAAGTACCTGAAAGGAACTAATATGGAGATATCGTATATTTTCAAGCCAAACAAACATGAGTCTAAGATTTCAATATGGAGTGATGCTTCTTTTTCAGACGACAGTAGCACTCGGAAAAGTACAATTGGGTACCTCGTTTTCTGGAATGAATATATTGTATCTTGGAATTCTTCGAAAACGAAACACGTATCTCTTAGCACGACGGAGTCAGTATTTATCGCAGCTGCAGAAGGTCTCAAGACAGCCTTATATTTAAGGAATGTGAATCAAGAAATATTCTGTTATAATCTTTATCTGACATAACTTGAAGATAACCAAAGTTGTATCAAATGGCTGAAGAATGCTACTGGATATCATGCAAAAACTAAGCATATCGACATATGCTACCACTTTGCACGTGAGCTCTACAAACAAGAAATACTAGACATCAAATTCATTCCATCAGCCAAATAATTTGGAGATTTATTCACTAAGTCACTTCCTGCTATTGCTCACAATTCATTGTTGAAAACGATACACTGCTTCCCGAGTTCAGGGGGAATGTTAGACGCCAAGTAATTTGTGGAACCCGAGAAGGCTGCATCCACTCATTTTAATAACGAATAATTTTGTATTGGCTAACGGTTATATCAGTGATTACCCGTTTGAAATTTGCCAAATCATAATGTTTTGTCAAACCTAGTTCTGATCACTATATAAGCCAGACCTACTACTGTTTCAATAAACAATCCTTTTCTGTGTGACAGAAAAAGGACAACTCTCGTCTTCACCTTTACCATCACCTTTGTGTATCAGGACTCTGCTTCACAGTCAGAGTGGATTTACCACGGCCATTGTTATTTGTTTTTGAATTTCTACACAGAGTTGTTGAATATGTCGAATTAGTCGAACAGTGCGCTGTGGAATTCAATGCCCCGTGACAGTACGAGCTTGGAATTCGAAGCTGAGTAATTCGAAGAAGACTATTGCCGGGTTTTGGCGATAAAAGGCACCTGATCGCCGTGGGAGGCGATCAGCGAGGAGAGAGGAGACATCTCCTGCGGTGCCGATCATTTTGCACGCGCGTGATTTGCCATAGTTCTGGCGTCATTCACCAATGGTTTTCAGACATGGGCTCTCATTTCAAGAACGATCTGGTACTCTTTCCTTGCGAAAGAACCAATTCCGCGCACCATTTCACCCTGCCCTACTGTCCCAGGAGTAACGTTACGGTCGAAGTGGTCAATTCCGAGCAACGAAAGACAAAACGCGTGCTACTCTCAGATTATTAGATACCACAACCTTGTTGGCCTATATTAATTCCCGTCGTACAGTTTGCTCTGAACAGTACGATTCTCAATCGTCTCGGAAGCCGTTGCCATCTCACCGTTTTCACGGGTCTTTCGCAGGACCCACCGCTACCAGCAAGTACGCATAGGGTCTGACATGAGATCCACATGCGTTCTATTGAAGATAGTAACAATGCGCAGCAAAAAAACGTGAAGAAGCTTTTCATATCCCTTAAAGCAATGCACAAAGACCTAGCGAAACGTTCAAACAAGGAATGGCAAGCTGCGATAGATTTGCACAACCGAAAGACGCACATTCGCGCTATCATCTTCAGAGCGGGTGACTACGTCCTGCGCGGCATACCGCAATAGAAGCGCACCTGCAAACCGTCGTTGAGATAGCAAGGACCTTTCCGAGCTGTTGAATGCAGAACCGAATACATATTCTTGGTCGAAAGCCTCCTTGACGGAAAACAACAGGAGTTTCACGGAAGTATGCTCATGTTTTTCTGCATCAAGGACTTTGATGTTACAAGGGAAGCTCTAAACCATATTGCATACGAGTCGGGCGAGCTTCTAGTTGTAGACAAATTCCTTGAAATTCATCATAGTCAGGGTGAAATCGAACTAAAAGTCAAGTAGCGCGGTTTTAACGCAGATGAAACTGACTGGGTATCATACGATTCGCTGATGGAAGACGTCTTTGACCTTATACGAGAATACTTGTCGGCGTCGTAAAGAAAGGCACGAAACGGAAACGCATAATCGCAAGTTCTCTATGAACAGATGCCTTCACCTTTTGGTTGTGAAATAATGGAGCGCTGTTGAAACATGCTCTATGTACGTTATCGTTTTGGCAAATGGCTGCGCACTCGAGTTATGTCCAGTGTTAGGGAAATAACCGGGAACGTACAGAATGCATCGAGGCAGCTGTTTCAACATTGCCAGCCGGTTTCTTATCTGGACGACCGGTGCGTTATATACAGATGGGCTTGTCCGATTTTATTTGCGTCTCGTTACTTAATGAGGAACAAACTGATGGGTACACCCTATAAAAGAAACCCCTTGCGCGTCACCGATCAACATTAGAAAGAGCGGGATTCCAAGAGGCATGCCCTTTCTCTGGTACCGCTTGTGCAAACGATATCGCACTCGCTCAGCTCGCGATGAGTGCCCAAGCTCGAGCACGTAGACCGTGGCACTACTCATCACATGCTTGCAAACAGCATTAAGGTTAAATGCTTTCGCTTCTCTCTTTTGGTACGCAAATTGTCACGGTGTCATGGTGTACACAGTAGATTAAATTAGGCTTATCCGGGTAGAATGTATGTCAAGACCTAGAGATGGATCAACCCCTTTTTTACTGAAGTCTTACATTATCTTGTTTTGGAATCCATGAAGTAATAAAGTAAAACAGTTATGCACACCCACGTATCAGCGTTTGCACACTATAAATCTTGTGGCTCAATAAAGTGATCTCTAAGCACTATAAGAGGTCTTTTGTCATCTACGTAAACGATGGAGAGGCCGTCAGGAATCTGATTGAACTACTTCACCTGTTCTTTGATCAACTATTTTTAAATTAACTCTCCGACTCACATCTTCTTGACATTTATTATGGCTGAGACGTCCCAAACAGTGGTTCCAGCCTTGCCTTGAAGACAAAATATCGAGATGCAGTCGCTATAGATTTCGTTTTTGAAGTTGAAAGAGGATTACTACAAGCATGAATCTGTTGATGCCACATCTTTGGATTCGAATCAATGTGAGAAGTTCAAGAGAAGATTGAGCTATGTGGAAAGAGATCTTGATAGCATCCTGAAACAAATAGAGACTGCCAACTGCCACATAGCCGCTACGCTTTCAATTATATCCATGTCAGTTGCGTGAAAAAGTGGCTCTGAGGATACGATGGAATTTTGTGGAGCACCTCCTCGTATTTGGACGCTGCCGTTATTTTGAGAAACGGACCCAAATGCTATCAAACTCCCGTTTGAGTTTCTTGGAAAGGCCGAAACAATCCTATCAGCCAACGATGTGCCGCGGATGCGCTGCCTTCTGGCACTGTTAACCACCACTGGGCGGTTATCATCGCCAATTGGCCGAGAAAAACCAACAAGGATTTAAATCGAAAGCAATTTACGTCAAAGACCTGCACCATTTTGAATCTCCAGCGATAACAGAAAAGCTCACCAGACAGCTCATGACTATTCGCCAAGATGAATCAAAATCACTACAAGAAGATAGCCATCTATTTAAAAGTCTCATGACCGGCACAGGACGAAAAGATGATGAAAAGACTCTCGTCTCAATCTACATCGAAGGCCTGTACTCCAATCTACAGGACGTAATGCACGTAGCACGTATAGCAACTCTCAACATGTGAGAACGGACAAATCAGGGAACACCATCAATATATATTGAAGTGCACGCCTGTTTTTGGGGGTAATCACGTATACGGACTTTTACCGAGGAACACGATTTAGGAGGCTAATAGGGCTACGTCCGGCACATGCGGCCGGTGGGACGATTCCTACACGTATGGCACGGGGAATTCCTTGTAAGACCAGTGCCTGGGACAGTACACAGTTGGTGGCCCAAGTGGCCGGGTATTTATATATTTTGAATTTCCCTATTTATATAATTAGCCCTCCAGTACTTAATGGGGCACCGGCGTTATCGCAGCCCTCAGTAAAAGGTAGCCACGGTTCTGACTCTGAGCCTCCCACCTACGTCGGTATCTGCTTCTCACGAGGAATACCCTGCAGCGTACGGTTGCTCATTCACCTTGTTCGCTGAGAGCGCCCTTATTTGGGTTGTTACCAGTCTCACTGTGCTTGGTTCTTGTACAAACATCATTACCGCTCGCCTTTGTTTGACCTACGACTACTTCCCTTTATCCCGCCTTGGTGGTACATCCTTCACCTTGTGGATCTAGCGATCCACGCTCCCCTTTCATTTCCCATCTCTTTCCTCCACGGATGCACCACACACTCAGACAACCAACTAGCGGTGATCTTTCTTTTACCTCTTTCGCCAAGTGCTGCCAGAGAAGTCTCGTTCCTACATCGGACATTTCGTGTTGTTCCCTAAAGAGGGATCTACCGCCAAACTACCTCTGCAGAGGAAGATTCAGATGCTTCTTGTGTGCTTTTCTCGCTAGAGTGCTGTTGCATTACAAGTGAACTCCCTGCTTAGAAAGATCACTTGAACGTGTGTATCCTCTTTTAAAATATGTTTGCGGAAGATCTCAGGGGTTTCTCAGTTTCTACGGCCTTATAATGTCGAAGAATCTATCTAAGACGGAGCCTGTAATCACTTGCAGTCACCCCCACCAAGGTGGTGATCAAGCGGGCAACTGATTGCCTTCACGGATCCCGACCCGATCTGGATCGAGTATAGCCGCGGAGGCTTTCAAAGCTATGCGCCATGGATCGGAAAACCGATAGCTCTACCCAGCTCTGCTGGATAGTCGGACACCCGGTCCTGGACCGTCTACAGCGATTCCTGCGGAAGCGGTTGCCCAAACAGCACCTGGTACTGTTGGAGTTTCCTAGGTCGGGGACCTCTTAGAACCGTTCCGCGCTTTACGAGCTGCCCACGAAACCGTTTCGAGGAAGTTCGCTACCCCGCAAGGGTTGTTGGAACCTACCCCGTACGGGAAGCGGTCGAGGAATTTGGAGGGAAGATGTTACAACCAAACTGGAGTGCTTCGGTGGATCTGCTATCTTCGTAAAAGGGGTTGAGAACCAGTTCAACCGCATTCGATCCCGTCTTGAGGCTTTGGAAAACGCACTCCTGACGGACCTAGCTGTCCCGGCTGTACCAGCTGCAGTCTTTCAACGAGATGCTCAGAGAGAAAGCCAGATGGACTGCCGTAGCCGAAAACCAAAAGAGCACAAGCATGCCCAGTTTGATGACGTCATGACTTCGTCGAGTTCTTCACCGAGTGGTACGGAAGGCTCTAAGCTCGGAGTCTGATGCTGAGGACTGAAAGAGTCGCTCACCTCGCTCCAAGCGGTCGTCGGCTACTGCTGGTGTCATTTGGGCACGCACAAACAGCAGGAGGCTCCTATATCTCAAAAAGTTGCAGCCGACAAACCCGATGTATCGGAAGCTTCTGTATTACAGGTACTACCGGCTGAAAGATTGCTCGATGGAAAGAACACCCCATAACACGGGGAGAGTGTGGGAAAGCATCAATAAAATGCATCTCACATTGCGTAACCTGAGCTTTTCTGGAGAAGACCCAGTAATGGTATTGGAGATTTTGGCGCGATTCGTCGCCGAAGCCGATTTCCTCGGGATGATCGAAGAGCAAACCTTCGTTACTTTGCCGTATTTTGTACGTGGGGTGCCTTCAGACCATTACAACCCTGTCAGAGGTTCAAGCCGAGCCTCCGAAGGAGGGCTTGGTTGCTTGCTGGAAGCAGTGTGGTACCTGCTGCGTTCCTATGCCACGAACCAGGTGATTGATTCCGCCATCTTCTCTCTGCGAGACACCCGTCAAAAAGAAGAAGAGATGAAAACCGACTACTTGGTACGCCTTAACAACGCTTTTTACCTATGTGGTAACGTCTATCTCGCTACTGAGCGAAGTACCATTTTCATTGCCGAATGGAACCCCGCATTCAAAACATTGGTGTGGTGCAAACCCTGAGAGGGAAAGCCACCAAGGCAGCTCGAAACCTTGATCTCTGACTGAGGTAGGCTCAGCTTAATGGAGCTCTCTGCTTCGCCAGAGTCTCAGGTTTGAAGCCCAACAGGAGGTGTCTGGCTCAACCTGCAGAGGTTAAAGAAGTGTGGGTTGTCCTTGCAAAGAACGGGTGAAAAGATCCTGGAACAAAGGAGCACAAGAAGGGAGACCCAAGTGGGTCGAGGCTATAGGAGGACAGATCCAGCGAAGGGTGGCAAAGAGGGCAGAAGGGGGAGCGCAAAGCAATGATGAAAGTAAGAGAAAAAGGAAAAGGATAAGAAAACCCAAGTACTGGGGCGGAGTAAAGTAGTATCCAATAAACGGAGAATCAATTTAACGCGATGGTCTCTTAACTCTTTGTTGACGCGAGTCAGGTAGAAGAGCCGGATACATTACGGTGCACCTCCAATATATAGTCGAGCCTCCACAAGGCGGTCAAATACAGAGCCGGAACAAGGTTGGCTTTTCAATAGATGAGGAGAAGGGGACGAGCTGGCTCCTAAATACGAGCTCATCGCAGTGCAGTACCGCGCGCTGCGAGATATACTGTAAATCAACCAAAATTGGGACAGGCGCCGTTGCTCAGATTCTCAGCCCCACACGTCTCCGACGTCCACTGCACTCGTGCACCATTAAAAGACATCCAAATATGTACCAAATCATCGAGCCACCCTCACACGCGAGCGTCTTCATAGTTCTCCGTATAAATGCTCTCCCTTTCTGGACTGCCAATGAGTATGAGTCCCCAATGTGCTACCGTAGAACGGTAGCACTACATTTTATCGCACGATATCGGGAAGATAAGCTGAAGCTAATTTATCTGGAGTTAGTGCACTACGCACGAGCCAAAATTGATGCGCTTTGTGCTTGCGACCCTCATCAGAGGCCAAAATCCGCCAAGGCTCTTGTCATAAAAAACAAGTCTCCATCCCTTTTTCTCCTTAATAAGAAGCAGCCTCAAGCAAATTATGATACATTTCACTTTGTCCGAGTCGATGCTCTATCGGTCCTTACTTCAGAGCTCCCGTCTACGAAGAAGGTAACGTACGAGACTGCGCGAGATAATACAGCAATGTACGCTGGCAATGGTCGGGTTTCGGCCCCTCGTATTCCGTTTCAAAACGGTTATGTCCGTAACCATCGTCCGGGCTGGTCGAACTCTGGCACGCCGAGGCATGTCCCGGATGCTCAGGATATCGCCCCGCGTCGCACGGTAGGATTGATCTGCGATCTGTACCATGCCTATGGTCACATTCTCCCGCAGACTCTCCTCTCGATACGAGAGCCGCCTTCGATTGCAGCCAACTACGAGGCTCTCTATCCGGAAACAAAGGCCTCGGTCCCCGTTTTTTCCTTTCTTCGTGCCAAGACGTGTACAGCAGTGGTCAAAAGTGGTTACTGTAAGCTTGAGGTCTCGTTCTGTAAGAAAGTGCAGGGCGAAAGGGCGTGTTGATAGTTCAAATGGTGCACTGTGCGCCCTGTGTCACAAGAGAGTATAGCGCAAATAGCTCATCTGTTTTTCTAACAGGCAGGACCCTGCGAGACCGGTACGGCCATCATGGAAAGGAGCCGAAACAAACTCCGCTTCGGCGGGATACCATGGCCATAATGGTCAAGCCCTCGTTACAGAGGAAACGTAGCGCCCCGCTCAGGACGTCTTGAACCAGGAAAACGAACCGCGGGAGTCTCCCATTTTGGAGAGGCGTCCACAAGGTCGAGGTGTGTGACGCCCGAGGCGCTGTAGCCTCGCTCTCTGGTCATTATCCTGAAAAGGAAGAACGACGCAAACGCGGACTTGGAACACTTTCCTGCTCTTTGTTGACCGTGGAAACGGGTGCAAAATCACTGTTTCCCGGACAGAGTCCTAGTGATAGCCAGGCGTAATTTTAAGGTCTACTCCGACCTTGGCCTTAGCCCCCAGTCTAAGGTACGGTACCTTCCGGTGCTGGTTACTGATGTAGGCCCAATCTTCGTTGATTAATCTGTATTTCACACGCGATTGTGGTCTCGAGTCGGTTATGGAACGGCGCTTGACATCAAATATGCGAACAATAACCCTTTGAAAAAGGTGAGAATCATCGACTTAGTACAAAGCCTGGGAAGCTTGGTGGTGAAGCTCAATTTTTTTGTTTGCCGGTCCTTGGAAGATCCAGTGATCATGATATGTGACTACTGCGATCGCCTCATCGATTCCATTCGGCCTCGCCAAAGGCATGGAGAATAAGAAAATGGGTCCTCCGTTCCGATCGCTCGTCGTCCCTTGAAGAATACCTTCCAGAACCGGTTACTGCTCCTTATCGCGCTGGATCCCCCACCCTTGCTTCGTGGGAATTAACAAAGCTCCGAGTAGCTTCTTCGATCCGGGTCCCGGCAGGAACCCAACTTATGGTGGATATGAACTCCCGTCAACACGGTGTATGGGTTGTTTAGCCCCTTCCTTCTGTGTATGAGAAAAACCAATTAGCCGTTGCAAACCGGATTGTGCAGGTGACGCCGGATACTCCTTCTTGCACTCTGATTTTCAACCTTGGTATCGCTCCCCAGTGCTTGGTTAAGAACCAATTCATTGGCTCGTTTACTCCACCCCCACTGACAATTCTCTCAACCAAGATGGCCACGGTCAAGGTCCTTGGGATTGTCACCGATGAAAGTGCCTAAAAACAAATGGGAGCACAGTATTCGGAAGAGGAGATTTTATCCCATTCCGACGAACAGAAAACCTCACCTGAGATGGGCAAGGGAGAGCCCAGTGAGAGAGAAAGACGCACGCCGACAAGTTTCGACGCAGTTCACCCTCAGAAGGCACTCGACGATCTCGGCCTTGAACAAATTCTAGAGTCACACCGCGAGCGCCTCCGCAATATGCTGCGGGAGTTCATAACGATATGGGACGGCTCCATTGAGAGGAATACTGAAATAAAGCACCGAATTCATCTGGCGGCGGACGCAAGATTGGTGGCACAGCACTCTTGTAGGGCCGGACCAAAGGCCTTGGTGGAGGAACAGTTCGAAGAAGACAAGTTGCCCCGCGCAGGTGTCATCGAACCTGCTCATTCGCCCGGGTTTTTCCAGTGGTATTCGCAATGAAGGCCGGTGGAACGGGGTGTTTCTGTGTCGACTATCGCCGGCTCCAAGCCATGACGGTAGGCGATGCGTACCCCATTCCTCGAATGGATGCGTGTGATGACGCCCTTAGGAAGGCCACCGTGTTTAACGCTTAGATGCGAATCGGGTCCACTGGAAAGTCTCCGTTCCGAAAGAATACCGTGTTCGTTTGCCACTCTGGCTCCTTCCGCTTCAAGCGGATGGCTTTCGGGCTAAAACATGCCCCCACTACCTTCTAGCCAGCCATCAATATCTTCTTAAACCGCTTTAAGTGGCGGACATGTATCGTCTATCTGAATGACACTTTTATCATCTCAAATAATTTAGATGACCCTCTCACTCATGTGAGGGAGGTCATGACCATTTAACGGAATGCAAGAGTGACCCTCAAGCTTAGGAAGGGCGAGCTTTTCACAGATACAGTGAAGTAATTGGGGCTCATGATCCGTTATTGGCGGTTATTGATCGAAAAAACGCGTGTGAAATCCCTGTCTAGGGCAAAGAAACCCCGAACGCGGACAGAAGTACGCTTCTTCCTTGGGCCTGTCAACGTCCACAGCCTGTTTATCCCGAGTTTTACTAATATTGTCGCACCTTTAAACGAACTGCTGCGCAAACGTCAACCAACCAAGGTTCAACCCTCTACATGAGCTCAAACGGATGCTTTTAACTCCCTTAGAGGGGCGCTCATTACAGCAAAGATCCTATCGATACCCAGACTTGATATTCCATACTCCGTTCATACGGATCCGAGTGATTTCTAAGTTAATTTTTCGCTATTCCAAACCACCCCCGAGGGAAAATGACACCCAATTGGCTATTGGTCACGCCCTCTCAGTTAGCACGAGCGGAACTACTCCGTCTTGGAAAAGGAGTGCCTTGCAGTCGTGTGGACAATTTTCACTCTTTGCCCATATCTTATAGTGCTGACGTTTACCGTTTACACGGATTACTCTTCACTGAGGGATTTCATAAAAATTTCGGATTTATCAGAACGCCTCATTTGATGCAGACTCTGCGTCGCGGAATATGACTTCCAAATCGTATACAAAAAGGGTGTACAGAACACCCAGACCGACGCCCTGTCGCGCCTGCCAATGACTAGGGAAGCACTCCCCTCGGAGGACGACAAAATCACATGTCTCACGGCAGAGTCACCCGATCCGGAAGGGATAGACCCGGCAAAGCCAGAATGGCCAGTTGAATGGAATATCTGGGCTAATATTGATAGCATGCTCGCCAAAGACGAGAGGAACGATGAGAAACCCGTACCGGGATATTTTCTGCAGATACAACTGGAGGAAATGATCCGAGAACAATTTGCCGATCAGTTCTGCACGAAGATACGAGCCCGACTCAAAGGTGGTGAACTTCTCCCTTTCAGGGCTTATGACGTCGGGTATCTTGTCCGCACAGTAGAAGCCACCCCTCAGATCTTGGTTCTTCACTCCCTACAAACGTGGGTGTTGTAACTTTTGCATTACGCGAAGATCAGCGGCCACGCCCACAAAAGGTGGCTCTACCTGACCCTAAGGATGGATGTTTTCTGGCCCGCCATGAAAGAGACTGTTACGCAACTGTGCATTTCTGCACAGAGTGCGCATAAAAGAGGATGACGCTCCCCAAGCACAAAACACAACTCTCGCTTTTCCCTGCCAGAGGAACGTTTGAGTTTGTTGCGATCGACATTTTCGGTCTACTCCTCACGATCCAAAGAGAAAACAAGTTCCTACTCGTTATTACGGATCGACTATCCAAACAGGTTTGATGTGTTCCTCTACGGAGGATTACGCCTTTTGTGGTTGCCGATGCGTTCTTCTCGAATCGAATATTCATGTATGGCCCTCCAGTGAAGTTACTATCCGATAATAAATAACAATTAATGTCCAATTTCCTCCAGGATATCCTTCGTATCCTGGACGTAGAAAACCAGTTCAGTAACACATACCATCTTAAGTGTATTAGGCATGCTGAGCGGTCTTGTTGTACTCTTCTCGCTTCTCTGCGAACGTATGTTGTTAGTAACCCATGGACTCAGGACCTGTACACAGACGGGCTGACGTTTGAGTACAACACAAAAGTTCACCGGACTAACGTGATGTCACCATTTCAGTTGGTACTGTCTCGGGCTTCACCCCCGGTGGCTTTGGTAAGCCAAACTACCCTTAGCACTTTCCCGTCAGTGGGTGACTACCACCAACGGTGTAATTGCTGGTTGAGGAAACTCATCTCCACCCCACAGGATTCAATTGCACGCGCCCAAGCCGCTTTCTAGCGAGACCGCGACGCTTGCTTGCGGCTGGAATGCACTAGACCCATTAAAGCCGACGCCTTCGTGTTCGGCCGGAAGTTATTCTTTAATCTCGAAGGGAAAACGCGCCACAAACTCTCGCTTGTGGCGGACGGACCGTTTAACGTCATATCGGTAGCAACTAAGACTATCATGGTCGCCATGAATGACAACCAAGAACGTCTGTACCGTGATGAAGCTACCACGGTTCTTCCGCCCTCTTCGGAGGTATTTCCTCACCACCTAGTACTGCGGGACACAAGAGCCTCGAGTCTGCCATTAACAAGCGGTATACCGGCAATCCGACGGCTTACAGTCTTGCCTAGTCCCTCCCGGGATCTCTCAGATATCCCGTACTTGTCGGGACACAAGTCCAATTCGTCGGACGGGACTGGCCCACATGGCCGATCCACGACAAGTTCAGTTCTCAATGAAATATCTACCCGCCAAGCGCTAATATCGGTGTATCCTCCTGCTACATCTAAGGGGGGAAGCACCTCTCTTCTGCTCCTCCCAAGGAGGTTGTCTGCTCGTCGTCGCAATGGAGACCACGCCATCACCCACGCATAAGTGACCCTGCGTCGCAATCCACGAAAGAAAAAGTCTCAGGTAAAACACCGTCCCTGATGGAAACAAACAAAGCGGCAAGGAAGCGAACCACGATCACTGCGACAAACGCTTTGGAAAACCGGGCCACACCAGCAGCTCTGCTAGACCGAGCCAGAATCACCGACCAAGTTGGACGCCATTGACGAGCATCTTCAACGGGAGGAGCAAACCAGAGCAATAGCGACACCAGATGCAGGGAAATCGCGTGGCTGGCCGATGACAAGTGGCGCGCCACAAATTGCCAGGTTTTTAAAAGGAATTGCACATGTAACATGGAGATGTGACCCTAAAAGGGGGAAGCTTTTCGGAAACTACCCGCATCTTGACAAGTGACACGGCTGCAACGAGGGAATGCGAACTCCCACCGAACTGCGTGTACCCGTTGAAGCAGTTGCGACCTCGCGGAACCGAGGCGCTCATGCGTGTACCGCAGCCCGCCCAAAGCGGGAGTTTTAGATTTTTGCGAGCCCCGGCATCACCCCGCGAACGGGAACTGCCCATGCTCGCTGTCAGGCCGGAATACCGGCAGAAGATATTCAACCTCTCAAGATGGGAAAACATTCCTGAAACGGGAGCCGACAATTCAGCTCAAGAGGAAACCACGATAGCCCATTGTGGCCTGAAGGTTCACATACAAGAGTATGTTGTTTATCGCATCGTTGGACATTCGTACAACGAAGATGGGGTACTAAATGACCATGTACGCTGGTACAGGCACAACCCTTTGTCCGACACGGCCGAGCCGATCGAATATCTCCCACGTTCTTTCGTGATACGCTATGACCACAATGCGGTTACAGCGACTCCAGCAACGCTGTGTAATGCCCAACCATATTACATTCCCCATCGCACTGGCATCTTAATGGGGGAGCAGTATTGCTGGCAATCGCCATTGCACCGCCCCTTCACGTTTTTGGAGTAACAACGAATGCTTTTTTTATCCAGCGTGCTGGTCGATGATCATCGTAACCATAAGTACGGATTTTCCCATTTCCTTTTCGTACATTTCCGGCAACGCTGTAATCAATTTCACGTCATAGTGTAGTTGTTGGGCCATTACGCGTACAACAGCCCTGTAGTGGACTGGAGAGAATCCCTAAAAGCAGGAGAAATAACAGCAAGAGACGGATTTAATGAAAGAGATCCCCTTGGGGAAGAACCAGGAAAAGGCTAATCCGCCTTACCGTGATGAGGCGGAGGTATCCCGCGAAGGCGGTTTGCAAGAGTACCTGCATCACGGACAGATCACCAGAGGTATTCTAGACGCTCAACATGACACCGCAGCGAAAACGGACGTCCGACTCATCGGTAGCCGTCGCAAGGGCTTCATTTCCAGAAAAAGAGCCACTGGGAGTGCCAGGAGGAGTTGGAGCTGGCAGCCAAAGCAGTCTACCCGGGACAGCCCCAGCATCGGCCTGCGCTGAAGCGGATGGCACGTTCATCACTGGTACCTCGGGCCCCTGCTCATGCAGGTCAGCCACGCCCATCACTCCTTCATCGCTATCTACGAGGTCCCTTCCTATCGGAGTTTCCGGCTCTCTGTCGTCCGTCTGGTAATCCTCCTCGTAGCAGCGATACCACTTAATGGATGCAACATACCTTATCTTGCGTACAGCTGGAATACTTCTCGGAGCCATATGTTATTGCCCCGTCTCCTCGTGGTTAATTTCCCGAACTTCCCATTGATCAAAGTAGACGATACCTTCGGCTCTTGCAGTGTTCCTTCCCAAGCCGAGGCGAGAACCATCGATTACGCCGTCGTGGGGCGAGCTCTGTTCCAGTAATACTTCGCCCCGATGGACTAAATCGATGAAGTCGGGAAGGCCCGCGACTTCTTCGCAGTTGACCACATCCCCGAGTGGAATCCGCATGTCAAGGTGATGAATGGCAGCCCGCACACGCGGTTTAATATATCACAGTCGGAACTGATCGTACGCCTCTGCAATAACATACGGCACCGTGTGGACAGCCTTTTAGGTAATCACCACCGACCACATCCCCTCATGTGGGTCAGTCACGCGGTATGACCCCAGATAGGTCAGCACCGGAGATGTTCCGATGTAGCACCCCCTAAAAGCCTCCATGTCAACCAATCAAGAGGTTAGGGGGACACAACGACCTTGTCAGTGTGCCGGAACGATCCCTTCGACCTCCACGTACTTGTACGGAATGAATTATTCGATTTGGAAGCGTGCCTACCGTTCAAAACGGATGACTTTTTGCAGTATTTTTGACCAGTATGAACGGGATAAATATCGGAACTCCGCCCAAAAGATTGGTCGAGTCAAACGGAGGGCCTTCTGCCCCACGATGCGGAAATTCCACCACACCAGGGTTTCCAATATCGCAAGGCAGGCACAATAGCCAATCTTTCCACGTATGCGGTAGAACCCCACATCGAATAGGAGATCGTGCAGGATCATCGCCTCAAACGATTCACGGCTCTGTCGTTTGTGGACCAATTGCACTAGGGCAGCACACAGGGCAGCAGTGGATTCTCCCCAACCTCATCGGACTTAATGCCTTTGTATCGCAATGTGGGTCCTCAAATCCCAGGAATTCACCACGATGGCGTGCGGATCCCCCAGAAAGACGCCAACTCCGAGGACATAATGGTAATTCAGAACATAGCTTCGCACTGCGGTGGGATGAAACCACGGTGCGAACAGGAGACCCATCGCCCCTGGTCAAGTTAGCGGGCTGAGTCTCACCAAGAAATCATACGAAGACCACTGACAGTCGTTGGCGCCCTCGAACGTGGACGAAACTGCCCTGTGGGCACCATGGCAAGAAACCGGAAAAGCCGGGACCGAGCTCATCCCTGTGGACAGGTTGTTGATGGAATCCAGGACGTTGTTTTCCGACGAAGGCAAATGATATGTAGTCGGCGCTCTCATAGTGAGGTCGAGAGTCTGTGTAGCCGGGGACGTCGTTGCAGATAGAAACGGTTGCCGTGATGTAGAGGCTGGTCGAACGATTGTTGCATGCCCTGCCGGCGCGCTGCTATGGACTTCTTGAGAAACGGGGAAAGCCGCACACTTATGCATCTCACTCGCCTGCGGAATGACCACCTTGAGTTGCTGCCCTTGGCTTATGGTGGGATATGAAGTACACGCCCATTTTTGGGGGTATTCCCGTGTACAGTCTTTTACCTCGAGACTTGCGTTAGAAGGTTAACCTGACCAAGTCCCACACATGCCTCCATCGGCACATGTCCTACACATGTGGCATATGGAGCTCACGGGAGGACCGTTGTCTGGGACAGTACACGGGTTGTGGCCCAAGAAACCGGGTATTAATTTATTTAGAAATTTCTGTAGTACAGCGGATCCAAAGGTGTTATTGTCATGTGCCTCCAAGACGGGAAATTTCTAAGGAGGGTTGGTATTTTATTAAGTAGGCCACGTGGTGCATTATTCAGCCCACGTGTGCTACAGTACCCTTGAAGAACGGTAGAATTTAGATTTTTTTTAGTTAATTGGTGTAGGTAATTACTACAATAATGAGACCTGCCAAGGCGGGCTCTTGGCGCGGTTTTTAATCCACCGGTGGAGCTCCACCGCTTCGGAATTAAACCAAGCACACTTGAGTCTTCATCTATTTTTCCGGTTGGACATTCTCGTCAAATATCCTTAGGATCATAAGCCGCTGATCCCCAGGTTGCCTTATAGCAGCGCTTGTAGGAGAATTGCACGCCCAGTGAACCTTCCTCTTCGTTTGGTGTTAGCGAATCCCCTTTCAGAATTCCCCCGGCTACTAACAGCGATTACCGGAGACCACCTTTAGGAAGTCGCCCCTTCGGAGTCACCAAAAACTCGTAACAGAAATTGTGCTCTACCACCTCGAAAGGTGAACTGACGGATCCACATTTCCCTCTTTTTTTAATTAGCAAAATAGTACTCAAGGGGCGCCTGCATTACCACCGCCACCCTCAGTAAAACGTCACCACGTTTCTGGCTCTGCACCTTCCGCCTACGTCTGTATTTGCCTCTCACCAGAGATATCTCGTATCCTATGGTTGCTCATCCGCGTTGTACTCTGAGAGCGCCTACCTCTTTTTTTCCGACCTTGGTTGTATATCCTCTACCTTGTAGATCTCGCGACCCGCGCTCTCTCTAAATTTCACATTTATTTCCTCCACGTAGGCACCACACACTCAGACATCCACCTAATGGGGATCTTTCTTATACCTCTCCCGCCCAGTGCTGCCAGGGCAACCTCGGTCTTGCACTTGACATTGTCGTGTTGTTTCCTTGAGAGTCCCCTACCACCGAACTACTTTTGCAGAGAAAGATTCGGACGTCTTCGAGTGCTTTTCCCGCTCTTGGGCAATTGAACTACATCTATCTCTGCTGATATCTCAAGCGCCATCAATATTGACTCTAAATGGCCGTCTGGAGAGCAGAAAGAGCAGCATGGCCGTGATGGTAGCATTGAAGCGCAGAAATATTGTGGCAATAAGAAAAAACGATGCGCGATATATAGTTCCAGCACTAACTCAACAAGGGACCATTTGGGGAAGCGAGGATCGCCCGCCCAAAGGAAGGAAAAAAATATGTACCACGTGAAAAAGTAGCAACTGAAGAAGAAAGCCATGTGGTTCCATGCAAGGATCCAAATACGCCAGGACATGTGCACGAAAGACGAATATTGTAGTGCAAACTACGAACGTGGCACAGACACGAGCCGCGTCGCGGAAGCACCACCAAGGTGTTCAAGCTTGCTCCCAATGAGAGGTGGCACAGCGAGAGAGCCCTCTGATAGGGTCGACACGAG
>JAHNZQ020000010.1:499060-516870 GCA_019155205.2 Gracilaria vermiculophylla | reverse complement strand
CGCACCCGTCATCGGGCCAATATCGGCACACGAGGCCACAATTACTACCCTTCCTAGGGACACCCCCAAATGGGGCTAGTGAAGCTAATACTATTCATAACCACGGTTGTGGCAGCCGGGAGCGGATGAAATACTTATGACGACCGCTGATGCGGCAGACCCTCGACGGGGCGTTGCACTACAAATATAATGAGACTCAAGACGCCAATCTACGAGTTGAAAGCTCCATGAAACCGGCTGAAAAACTTAGAGAACTGGAACAACTGACATTGCCACATATGGAACTACGCACCCTGATGGGTTTGGATGAAGTGTACTGCAACTTGCAGCTGAGTGCAGACATTATGGATCACGAAACTGAAAAAATCCAAGGTCTGAAAGCTCTTCCCATGGCTCTGTATAAAGCTAGAGAACTACAGCAGACTCCCATCCTCTTAAATAATGTTGAGGGATAGGCAGTTGTAGACTCTTGTGCCACAGCATCGGCCATATCAACTGCGTTTGTTTTGGGGCACGGAATACCTGTCGAGGACGCGTCCGAGTGCATTTTGGGCCGTCGAGGGTAGTACATGGCAAAACGTGAAGGTCTTGCAAAGGTCACTGTCAAGAATGGGGCCCGAACTGTCCTCATCACAGCCGAGTTGATGCAAATACCACCTAAGCATGACATGATCATCGGCTTGCCGCACTTCACTGTATTTTGGTACCCCATAGAAAGAGTACCACAGACAGTTGCGCTGGCAGCAGAAGAACAACGGCCCACACCAAACCCCGTGGAAAACGAAAACAACTCATTACCAGAAGACATACACTCTCCGTCGAGTATTTTTCACGAAGTCCCAGCAGCATTGAAGCGGAAACAAGAAATCCTGCCAACAGCTAGATACACGCATTCTCTGACAGTGCTCCGCATACAACCTAGATCGCGGTCTCCGATCTGAAGTCGCGTTACTTTCTTGTCCCGAAAGGACAAAAGCCGGGACCAGATGCTTTCTTTGCGACATTGGACATTAGGGACGGATAATTTCGATTTTGAATCCCGGAGACCGACTGAGATTGGATCGTCTTTTGCTGGAGAGGCATATAATACCACATTCCCTTCATTATGCACAGTGCGTAACGGGTAGAATTATTAACACAGTTTTTGATCGAGACTGGTTGCATCTGGTTCTCTTTATGACGGTCGTTGTTAACGTCGTCAACTTTAGCCTTGTAGACACTGTATACGTTCTTGATTTTGATGAGGGCCAGCTGGTCAACGAAATTGAGCGACGGCGGTACTACAATAGATACAATGTCATACATGCTTGCCGCAGACATTCTGAGCACGAACAGACACTACACCGTTTACGCTTTCAGGTAAAAATGCTTTGATGACGAGTGTCGGGATTTACTTACGCAAGCGTGGGCAATAATCGTGAATTGTGATAGTGGGATAGAATCCGCGTTTGCAAGCATTGGAACGGGCGCGCTCTCGGCGTCTAATCAGCTTTAGTGTTGATCAATGACGTTAAAGGGGTTCTTTTTTTATAAAATGTGCCCCGGCAGTCTGTTATTAAGAAAGTAACAAATCGCAGGTAAATTAAGACAGGCCCACCACCGTCTAGAGAACAGGGTTTTTCGGCGGAAATTAACGGCTCGCAAGGTTCCGGCAGGTGCCGCAATGTATTTTGCAGGTTTCCGCTAGTTTCCGTAGCGCAGGACCTATCGCGTGTGCACAGCCATTAGCGAAACCATTCAAGCGCATTGAGTATGTTGCATTACCCTGAAGCAAGTGATCTCATTCTGTATGGCGTCTTCTTCTTTCTCATTGGTTTGAAGACGAGACAACGCGTCCCCCAAATTGTGCTTATTACCCTGTGAGAATTGTATTTATTAGTCAACCTCAGACAAGCGCAATATTCATCTAGCCAATCGTCCGGATGCATTCAAAAGGCCGAGAATCTACCTAAAGGCGTCATGGTCTGTCTGAAGGGTAAAAGTATCTCCATAAAGGTAGAGCCAAAGCGTCAGCATGCTCCACAATTCTGTGAGGCATTTTTTTTCTGTCACGGCATAATTCTGATCTGCCATGGTCAGTGTGGTACTGTCAGCCCTCCTCTCGAGGTAGTAAATCACAACGTCCGTTAGGAGTTTTTGTTCACTCTAAAGGTGCGTGCTCCTAAAGGTGGTCTCCGGTATCCGCTGTCGCAAACCGGGGAAATTCTTAAAGGTGATCCGCAAACACCAAGCGGAGGGGGAGGTTCACTGGGCGGACAATGCTCCTACAGGCGCTGCTATGATGCGAGCTGGGGATCGGCGGCTTGGAAACCTGCGTGAATAGACAAGAGACTCCAACTGGAAAATGTAGAAGAAGACTCAAGGGTGCTTGTCTTTACTTTCCCAGAGGTGGAGCTCAACCGGCAGCTTAAATATCTAGCCGGGAGCCCGCCTCGGCAGGTCGCACTACTGTACTAATTACCTGCGTAAATTAACTAAAATAAATAATACTTCTACCGTCCCTTACGGATACTGTAGCGCACGCGGGCGGAACTCCGCACCACGTGGCCCAACTAATAAAATACGAGCCCTCCTTAGGAATATTATACCTTAAGGCCAAACCACCCTATTTTCGTAGGAGCCACTGTACTACAGTCAGAGCTCTTCTCCA
Organism: Gracilaria vermiculophylla; assembly: GCA_019155205.2. NCBI lineage: Eukaryota > Rhodophyta > Florideophyceae > Gracilariales > Gracilariaceae > Gracilaria > Gracilaria vermiculophylla. The sequence continues at coordinate 514,220 of JAHNZQ020000010.1, read as the reverse complement.
ATATCCAATCGGTAATTTACTTTCATTCTCATGCTTTTGCATGAGACAGCATCCCACCTGGGGAGCTGGGGCGATAGAATACAACGTGTACGGGCATCCTGACTTTGGCAGGGCGAACAGCAGTGGGGTTAGAAGCGCTGCCTTTGGGATCAAGAAAGCCTGTAGCTCGTCGTTCTTTCGGTAATCGAAACCTTCCGGCTGACCTTTCTGTGATATCCCGTGCAGAGAAGGTGAAATCTTGGAAAATCTCGTGACAACCCAACACTACACTTAACATAAGCCAATAAAGAATCGGATATACGTCTCGTTCCACGGAATAATCACTCCTTTAACCCTTTGAATGTTCCTTACATCGGCTTTCAAGCCGCTGGGACATATAATATGCCCCATATACTCTATCTTCTGGTCAAACAACATAACTTTGTTTAGCTTTAGAGCACCTCTCGTCAGTTGGATCAAGAAAAATACATTTTTCACATGGGTAACGTAAACCTTGATTTTGCATGAGTAGATTAAGATATCCATAAGGTATACTAACGCAGTTTTCCATTTTACTATTGAAAAGATGATGTTCAAAGCCGCCTGGAAAGTTGCGAGTGCGTTGCGCAAGCCCAATGGCATGTATCAAGACCGGTAGAGTCCAGCGTGGCACGGGAAAGTCAATTTTCTCTGTCCGTCTCGGGGATGTCTACTTTGCAGTAGACGCCATTGGCATCCAATTTTATAATCACTTTTGCAATTCCAAGCGCTTACCGATGGGTTCGGCAAGTGTACTCATTGAAGCTACTGAAGAGTTCCAGTTGAAAGTAGGTTATTGGCGACCAGTCTCGGTCCTTACCTGGGTCAAGGACGTCTAAACAGGGTATATCTTGTGCAGTGGAGACCCTTAGGATAGTAGAGGTTTTATAGTTGTCATGTTACATAAAAACCCGGGTTCACCTAATCGATTTCCCGTTCTTCTTCGAGAACCAGTTGGTTCCGATTCGTTTTAGGATCTATTGGTCTCAGTCACTACCATTCAGTACATGGTTGGAGCCGGTCTCATGTCCAACTCTTATTATTTTTCCTCGTTTGGGTTATTCTGGGGCTTTGACGTCACAGAATCCGGGATGGTGACAAAGAAGATGTTTCGTGGCTTTTGGTGCAGCAGTTCTCGTTAGTTGGCTTCTATCCCAGATAGTTGTGGCCTTTGTTCCATAGATATCCGTATCAACTCCTGCTTTTGATGTTGTCGAACCTGCAGGAGAGGTGCGCGTTGATGCAGGTAACACTAGGATACGCTGTAGCCATATGGCAGGGTGATAGACAGAACCAACACAGAAGGTTACTAGTTGAAGGATATCTGAATGCTGATAAACCAGAGGTATTACGTGGGACTTGCTGCTACTGCATGGTCTGCTACATTGCCGTTTGGTACGAAACCTGTTGGCTTCCAGGCATATTGATTCCACAGGGCATAGCGAACATTGCTTGATTAGAGTCAGTCAGTACAAGAGGTGGAGGCACCCCTTCTAGATTAGAGGGCATCGAAGACGATCAGTTTTGATGAGGCGCCAGCCGTCTGGAACTTCATTGCGTCTACTCAGAGGAAAGTTTTGCTGCCGACTCCAAACCGGCTGATACTCCTTTTTAGAGACAGGAGAGTAATTCATAGCCAGCACCATCTTGGCCTTCGGTTTCTTCCTAGATGTGAAATTCATTGGTAGTTAATGGCGCTGTTCAGCTCGGTGGGTGTCATCAATCCCTTGAGCATACCGGGCAAACGTGTCAAAAACAAGGTGCCGATGATTTATCAAAAGCTTCCCCACATGTGCTCTAATGGCCTTATCCACGTTATCGGCATACAGTGACTTCAGCCGGGCGATAGTAAAGACATTTTAACAGCTAGAGGCACTCGAAAACAGTGTCTTAGCGAATTCCAATGCGGTATGTCCAGCTTGTTGGCGGCAATCCAATATCTCCCCGTAGGCTTCATGGAAAACCTCATCGGCAGCGTAAGTCAGTAAGAGATTATTCACCACTTGGGAATAGGCTCGCAGAGTCTCCGTAGCATCCTCGTCAACCATTATGTTGCTCCCTTGTATACTGAAGTGCACGCCCAGTATATGGGGTATTTTCATATATAAAATTTTACCGAGAAACCAGCAATTGAAGGTGACTAAGTCTTGCGCAAGCGGCCGGCGACACAAGTCCTACCCGTGTGGCACGGAGAGCTCCCGGTAAGACCGGTGCCTGGGACAGTGCACGGGTGGGGGCCCAAGTGGCCGTATGTTTATCCATTTATTCTTTTACTACTTATTTGATTGGAACTGCAGAATTAAGGGCGCCGGCGTCACCGCCGCCACCCTCAGTAAAAGGTAACCAAAGTTCCTGATCTGGGCCTTTCGCCTAATGTAGTATTTGCCTCTCACGGGGGATATCGCGTAGCGTACGGTTGCTCATTCGCCTTGTTCGCTGAGAGCACTCATACTTAGGGCAATGCCAGTCTCACTAAGCTCGCTCCTTTCACAAGGATCTTTATCGATCGCCCTTGTTTGTTCTACGGTTACTTCCCTTTTCCCCACCTCGGTGGTACATCCCTCACCCTATGGACCTCGCAACCCGGCTTTCCCTTAGTTTTCCATCTCTATACTACACCGATGCACCACGCACTCAGACACCCTCGTAGTTGAGATCTTTCTTATACCTCTCGTGCCAAATGGTGCCAGGGCTACTTTTGGTCTTTTACACGAAATGTCGTGTTGTTCTTTCGAGAGGGCTCTACCGCCAGACTACCTCCGCAGAGAAAGAATCCGACGTCTTCGTGAGCTTTTATTGCACGCCAGCTATTGCAATACACATAATACTGTGCAGCGAGGAGCCAGTTCGTCCCCTGATGTAAAACTGGCACAACTGCATGGCCTCGCCTTACAAAAAGCCATTTTGGTCACATACAAGCTCAAACCGTTGAAGGAAATCTATTATTGAGATGGAGGCATCACCAGTTTCGGTCGTATATTACACTTGAAAATTAAGGCAACAATGCTGCTTATTTATCTTCTGTGTGGCCCTGTCCGAATATAAAGCATTGCGACTGGTCCACGATTAGGTGAGGTTACCGAAAGCCATGTTAAAGTGGCCATTCAATGGTTGCATTTGCTCCAGGTTTTCCTCACCAGAATGAAAATCTGACGATGCGCGCAGATTGGGTTTTCCCTTGAGGAGACGTTTTTCTTTGCGGCAACTTTTTCCCTTGCGGCTGGAGCACTCCCCACCGCTTTCTTCGTTTTGCGGTCATACTATTCATTTGTCGAGAGGCCCGTTCTCGGATTTTGGAAGTGGACGTGTCCGAGCCCGACCTTGTGGTTTGTTGCTTCTTCCGATTGGTTTTCTTATGCTTTACTTTTGGCTTTCGTCGGTCCTCTTCCTCCGCGTTAGATGAACCGCCCCCACTGGGGTCACCACCGTTTTGGCTCCTTTCGTAGCATCACCAGTTGGTTGTTAGAGGTAGTAAAATACCGGCCACTCTTCTTCATAATATTCTGCTCTTTTTTAAACTTGGCCTGGTTGCTGCACATGACCCGAGATTATTGGAAGGACGGTCTGGTCTGCCATCCGGATAAACCTCTCGTCCACCACTGGCACATAAGATGTACCCACAAGACCTATAGTAGCACTTGACCGTCGTATTCAAGGAGGAATCTCCTGCTGGTGCTCCTTAAGAGACTTCCTTACCATTCTGTCGACATCTGCTTAGGCGTCGTTTTTGAGGAATTGAGGCACCTATGCGGGAATCATTTCGGTAAAATACCTCCAGGCACATTCAACCAGTATGGCGGTGACATCATTAATGTCCAAGCAGGGTACTGCCATTCGGACCTCTCTTTACATCCTCTTTGCCATCCAATTGGTTTGTCGGACCGGCTCTACGAGACAATCCGGCTTTTTTTCGTGTCGGTTGAGGCACGGCCGCTCTGTCGTCCTGCTGGCTACCAGGAAAATACCTATTGGTTAGCTTTTGAAAAAACTGCTCTGAGTTGTCTAAATGCGGGTTTTTAGGGGGAAAGTCGCGCTTTTCTCCCGACGAACAAGTTGTGACATCTTTCTGGTTAAGTATTATTCCAGTTGCTTGGGGTTGGTGATTTATGCGAGCTGTTTCACAGCAGTTCTCACAACAAAACGAAAATGAAATTTCTTCTTCCTTTCGAATCTTCTAGTTTCAACGAATCGGTATGTACCCCTACTTTCTAATTCTGGAGGAAAAAATGAAATACAGCAAGCGGCACACGTGGAACCGGTTTGTAGGCAAGAAGAAAGCGACTGGTTAGAGAGCGCAAGAGTAACACAAACTAGAAGGAGAGACCAAATGGTGCATAGCATGGTAACGGCAGCACCGGAACGGCTGTAGACACAGGATGGCCGGCAGGCTTCCATCACGGGATTGATAGAGCCGAATGCAGCATTCGCGGGTCAGTGGCGCCTGTTGTTATGGGCAGGTAACCTGCTGGTCGACTATAGAAACCACAGTGGTCGAAACGTAGTCAGAAGACGCTTCGCTTTAGCGAGTAAGGGAGAGAAACTCACGCACATCTCCATGTACGATGCAGAGCTCCAAATTTCTGGCAAACACCCACGTTGGGACAGTGCCACTAATTGCGCCTTCGGGCACGCCGCTTACTATAGCGTGCCGTTATCAATTAAAATCTACCAGTTCTCCACAGTCGCTAATAATTCGCTTTGATTTATTTCAAAATGGCCACGGCGCATGCCACAGACTGAGGTAGTTCGCTCACTGTACTACAATTTCGAGTCAATTTCTTTCTTTTGGCAATTCGTATTGTGGATGCGTGGAAACCACATAAACCAGAACGTAGAAATATTAACGTTAAAAGCCCACACCATTTCTTTTGCTCGATAGATGATGAAGTAATAGATAATATTTAGAAAACCACCCGTTTAATGAACCGAATGGAAGCATATAAAATAGCCTATAAAAACCCAATGTTTGTTAGCATATGTTTGTAATTAATGCAGATAAATAGAACGAGAAAAAAAAGAAACAAAATGATTCCAAAAGCTTTATTTCAGGATTAAGGCAGGTGTTGCAAAGGTAACACACGGGGTAAATATTTTTTATTCCAGATGCTATATTAGAAAATAAAAAGCAATAATTCTATATCACTCTGGTACGGATGAAAATGAAATTATGAAATAAAGTAAAAAAGAACACGGTATATAGTAAAATTTATAAGCTGAAAGATATGTCATCAACATTTTGAACCAATTTGTAAAGTAATTGTCTATAATGGAATGTATATGATGACCATAGGTTCTTATTATACGTATTCTTCTAGTGAAATCTCTCTTTATTTGTCTAGCCATACTACATACAATCTTATACAAAATGTGTTTTTAAACAGATCGCAGCCTATTTTGGTGCTTTTTAAGTGATTATTGAAAATAGGTTGAGAGTTAAAATGTTCATTAAAAATGATTTGAGCTCCTTAAAAATTTGTAGTGTTTTAGAAAACTTGGCAATGTTCAAATTTAGATTTAGTTATTCATCTATAGTGTGATGCCCTCTAAGATTCTATGAAAGATTTTGGAATGCTATATAACTATGTTTTGTACATAGGCAGCCGAGGAGAATATTTTATAATATTCAAAGTTACGATGTATTGCCTGCCGGTCAGATCCCAAAAGTTTAATAGTTTTGCGTAATGGTGCGCCGGTTACATATGAGATCAATTTTGATCTCATATGAGAGCAGCGCATTGGTTCGATAAGCAGAAGCTAAAAGCCCAAATAAAGCGGATCGGAATGGAAAGCTGCATGCGACGCCACCATAATTGTGCTGAATTATCCTGTTGTGCCACATGGAAACCACAGAAGCAGCCATGGAAATATGATGGCGGCAGGTAATGGGGCTGCAGCGCCAACGGCGTGTCAGAGGAAAATGTGGACGGATTTCCCGCCTTAAACATGACGCTTGCATTCATAAAGTCATTACAGCGTCTGCATGCAGAAAGAATCATGGCCGCTATTGTGGCGGTGGTGACGACGGACGGCCGTGGCGCCCACAGCAAATATACAACGCGCGCCACGCACGCCGTTAGACAGTATGCAGCTGTCCAGACGCTACAATTCCGCGCATGAAACAGCGCTGTGCGCCCAAACCGGCCATGCCGCATGCAATGTGTCCGTTCCTGGCCGCAACTGCAGAATACCGGCTGTAGCGGCTCTATGCATACCGCCCTCGCCGCCGCGGTCTCTCGCCGCCACGATATGAGACCGCACACTAGTGCTGCAATGCGCTCAAACCATTTGAATTACGGTTGTCATATTGGAACCGTTATCTAACACTGGGTTTCGCACCTCGTTCTCTTCGATAATCACTTAAAAAGCACCAAAATAGGCTGCGATCTGTTTAAAAACACATTTTGTATAAGATTGTATGTAGTATGGCTAGACAAATAAAGAGAGATTTCACTAGAAGAATACGTATAGTAAGAACCTATGGTCATCATATACATTCCATTATAGACAATTACTTTACAAATTGGTTCAAAATGTTGATGACATATCTTTCAGCTTATAAATTTTACTATATACCGTGTTCTTTTTTACTTTATTTCAGAATTTCGTTTTCATCCGTACCAGAGTGATAGAATTATTGCTTTTTATTTTCTAATATAGCATCTGGAATAAACAATATTTACCCCGTATGTTACCTTTGCAACACCTTCCTCACCACCTAACACTGGGTTTCGCACCTCGTTCTCTTCGATTGCAGCTGACCTGGTTCTGGATACGCCCAAATCTTCTTATGCCCTGCGTGTAGCCTGCAGTATGAAAGACCCCTGGCATCGTATAGGCTCGATAGTTGGAGAACAGCGCTAACAAGATACATAAATCTAGACTTAACATATAAGTTTTAATGAGTAGACTTCCTGGTTTTCTCAGCGCCACACTGAGTTAAAAATGAGAATCAGCACCATCTATATCTTTGAATGCTTCATTTGCACTGCACACGGCAGAAATCCTTGCATCCGGATCTTTTCTACCGTTTTCGTTTCTTATATTCTTGTTATGGCCTGAAATTAAATTTAGGGCATAACTTGAACGACAAAATGCAGTCTTTGTCACACTATGATTACATAACTTATTCGTTTATCTATTAATCAATCTTCGTGTGTTTTTTCGGGTGCTGATGGAGGTGGAGGTGAGCTGCCCCGTTTTTATTTTTACTCGACGGTGACCGGCACTCGATGATTATATACTAGTGTAGGGAGGCTATGCGGGGTTCTTCAAAAACATAACTGTCAATACTGTAGAAATAAGGCAGTGCCTTATTACGCTCCCCTTCCTTAGAGGTGAAGCTCACGACGCGCTTTGTCGGCTAAATCCCTCGGGGTGTTTTTGCGGTGTAGGAGCTTCAACAATAATTGCGGCACATCACGATACACCTGTGCGAGAGGCTCAAGCGTATCTTCGGAATCCGGCAAGCCGCGCCAACGGATCCGAATCTTGATATCACCGTCGGTTTCAACGAGCTCCTGAAAACGGTGCACGATCATGCCCGTCTCCAACGTCACGATGTGCGACATGATAGTATCAGTGTTGAGCGACGCGTCGTGGTAAAACTTGAGGCGAGTGACGTGAATTTCATCGACGGAACTGTTGCGCAAATCCTCGACCAGGTAGACATAGTCGTTTACCGGTTTTATAACGCGACGGGGTCCGCACCAACGAAGGCATATTTTTTCACCAGCGTGAAAGTCTTCGCGAGCAACGAGCACAAAAACGCCTTCGTTAAAATTTGGCAACGACCCTTTCGAGACTGATTCGCGTCCGTGGCGGCAATTTGTCTGCAGTGCGTCCTGCACGACGGGCTGGAGATCAACGACCAGCTTACATAGCTCTTCCACGTTGAGCGCACGCTCACGATTGAGGTCGGTAATCGTTATCGGGGCCGTCGTCTGCGCACGATAGAATATCGCGATTGGCGGAGTCGCGGGCATTCCCGTCATGGCCTTGATGGGCGGTATACTGGCGCAATGCGGAGAGGGTGCATAGTTGATAGCGCTCTGCACCAGCGGCAAGAGGTCAGGCCATATTCTTATGCGTCAGCTGCAATTCGTAAGCCGTTGCCCGGAAGATGCTGAAAAGCTCTTTGCCTAGACGCTCGATGCTGTCATTGCTCCACGGAGCGTAAGGCAGCGTGAAGTGGTGCGGGACTCGCAGTCCCTCAGCGACGAGACGCAATGTCTCGTTCTTGAAATGGGTCGGACCATCCGACATTGACCCAGACGGCACACCGAACGCGGCACACCAGTCGATGATGGCTCAAATGGCGTTTTCGGCAGACGTATCCGGAAATGCCAAGAACCAGCAGTAGTTTAAGTGGTCGTCACGCAACATGAGAACGTACTGCTCGCCGGAGGCCGCCGGGGCATTAGTGATGTAGTCGAACTGCAACAACGCTTTTGCCGACATGCCGTGAATCGCGGGACCATACGGGCGCGGGGGTTTTCACCCGCAGGTTGTCAAAATACAGTGCATGCAGGACTGAGCAAACGTGGTGATATCCGTCTCTAGTGTACGCCAGCTGTAATGAGCGCGGAGCATCTCGGCGGTCGTCGACGCTGCGCGATGGCCGCTAGGACCTGTATGCACGATGATGCAGAGTCGGAGTTGGAGGCCCTCGGAGGTATCCGGGACCCAGACGGCACCGCTCGAAGCACAGTGCACGCCGTCGGCGTTGTACTCGACATCGTCAGGGCAATCGTTCGCGTGGGCCATCTGGTCGGACTTGAGCTCAGCTGCAGTCGGCCATCCGAATACTGTATCCGACGAAGAGTTGAGAGCCGGAACCGTCACGAGGCGACGCAAAGTTGGCGGGGAGACCCAACGGCTAAGCATGTCTGCCCAAACATTGTCGGAGCCGGGAACGTGGACGCATGTGTACGTGTAGGCGCTCAAATGGACGGCCCACCGAAGCACTTTGCGGAGAGTCGTCTGTGAGAAGTCGGCAACAACCGAAGTAGGGTCAAAGAGGAAGACTAGGTTGTTGTGGTCGGTGGATAGGTCGAAACTGCCGTGAGAAGCGAGGAGCCCGTGCATTCGATCGGTCGTCGCCATGGTGGCGTACGCCTCCTTTTTGATAGTCGATCAACGGAGAGTCGAGTCCGAGAAGTGCCCTGAGAGAAAGGCAAGGGGCTCATGACGCTGTTCTGCACATGGTAGGTCGGAATCGGCAATTGGAATCTGCATAACAACGCCGGACCAAAAATAGTCCGACGCATCGGTGTACACACTGAGACGTTTGCCGAAGTCAACGTGTGCGAGGGTGACCTGCTGTTCCTGTACGTCTTTGCACTGTTGGAACGCAACGAAATGCTCCGAGGTCCAACCGATTTCCGTCATAGAGACACGGACGGCCGCCAGACCAGTGCGTTTTCCGACGACGGAGTAAACATTCTGGACAAGGTCTGCCAACGGACGAATAATTGCGGAAAACTCAGGAATGCCAATGCGCATCCACTGCATGAAACAAACAAACTGTTGCGAGCCGGCACCCGTTTGCGAAGCCTTCATGTTACGGATACCGTCTATGCGTCTAGGGTCAAACGACACGCCGGCAGCCGAAATGACCCGTCCACACCAAAGGATGGCTGTGGCGAAAACCGTATACTTTGCGGGGTGCAGCTTCAAGTTGAACCTTGCGCAGAACGCAAACAAGTCGGACACCGCCTTTAAATGATCGATAATGGTGGGCGAATGAATGAAGAAGTCATCTACTCACCAGAGAAGGAAGGGACGGAGACCGGAAGGAAGCAGCGCCGCCAGTGTGGCCTGCAAATACATAACGGCGTTCGTCATGCCATATAGTATGCGCATCGGAGAGTAAATGACGTTAGGAGGGATGAAAGATTGACACTCCTTTGAGCACTTGGAGAGGGGGAGCTGCCAGTACCCGTGCGATAGATGGAATATGGGGAAATACCGGGATGCCGACAGCTTTGACAGTTTGTGCTCGATATTCGGCATTGGGAACTGGTGCTTCACGGTGAAGCGCTTCACCGAGTGGAGGTCGATAGTAAAACGAAACATTGCCGGCTCCGGCTTTGGCACCGGCAGCGGAGCGCACGGCCATGTAGAGCTCGGGTGGAAATACGCCATTCCGGCAGCGACCAACTGATCGACAAAGCGAACGGGGAAAGCGCGCTGCTCCAAGGAGTAGTTACGTAGACCGAATCGAACCGGCTTAGCGTCGCCAGTCAGCTGAACGCGTAACGGCTCGATCTTCGCCGGTGGACCGGCAAAAAATGCAGTGCGGAAAATGTCAGTTTTATCCGTGACGATCTTACGAAGTTCATCTTTGCGCTCGGGCTGTAGACCGTTCGCGTCGGCGTCGGAGAGTATCTCCGCGATACAGGAGTCGACGTCGTTTTTGTGGTCGCTATCGAGCTGGTCCAGTGTGTAGTGGTCCTGAAACGGGTTTTCATCATTACGGAACTCGTAGTAGTCCACGGCGGCTTCACGTTTCGCCGGACTTTCGACGGGCTCCTTGGCCGCAGAGGGCGTCGTGCCTACATCGTCATATCCGTCGTTTGGGAGTCTGTGGAGTCGCGCAATCGTCAAGCGACTCACCAGACTCCCTGTTTTCTTGGGGTCTGGTTTCTCCAAACCAGCGCAGTCGGAGCCGTTGAGGAGATCCCTGCGCTTCTCGAAGAGAGTCTTGGTGTTGACCCCGAAATGACGGAGAACCGGCAGACCGAGAAAAACATTCTCGACAGTGAGGTCGGCATTAGACACGAGATATTCCACATTCAACAGAGCGAGATGGACGGCAGCGATTTTTAGCACCGTACGAGGCGGTTTGCAACACCTGGATAACGTGAACTTCTGTGCTTCAGATCCGTTTTTAGAGAAACCTACATGGTAACCAGCTTGATCTTTTTCATCCTGTCAATATCGTTGAGTACGTCCTTCTCAGCTATGCAGGATGAAACGATAGAATTGTCGGCTCCCTCATCCGCGCGACCACGGGCTTCATGAGACTCAGCAGCATCGCTGAAAACCATGTCAAACGCGACGGAATCCGCATTATGTAACGCAGTAACACGGTTAACCATTTTCTCTTCTTGTTTGACATTGGGAGCCGCCATCTGCGAACGCGTGTTCTTGGCGGGCCCGGTAGACGCATTCTCTTCGGCAATGCGTTTGAAAAGAGCTCGCTTCTCGTGCACTGGGCACTCGCTACACTCTATCAGAGAATGGCGGACACCGCGGGACCTGTGCGGGGGCCACAAACAAAGCGGTGTGTTCTTGCAGAAGGAGCCACCTTTGTCTCTTCTTTTTCCCTTGCCGGATCCGTCATCCTCGTCCGCATCATCGTCGTGACGCTTGCTGAAGCCGACCGTCTTTGGATTCCTTGAAGACTTGGTCCGTGTTCCGGTGTCGACGAGCTGAAAAGCCTCGGAAAACGTGATCGCGTGGGCCCTGAAGCCCTTGAAGTCCATGCAGAGCTTGACTTGCGCCAGCTTCAGATCGAACCCGAGACGGGAATGGAGTGGCACTGGACGGAGTGCCGGCAGAACATGCTAGACAGCACGTTTTCCGTTGTCTGTCGTAACCCAAGACAGCCCCTGCTTGTGAATTAGCGACTTGTAGGAGACGAAAAGATTCTCCATTCGTGTACGAGCATCGGTGTTCGTCATGTCCATACGCAGTTATTCTCGACCATCTTGTCAAGCGTTTCGATGGTGACAGTATCCTTCGCGGTAACGGCCTTCGAATCAAGATAAGTGCGGAGCGTGTTGTCGGAGAGTTCGTCATACGACTGGACGTCCTTGATGAAGTTGAGGTCGATAACCGACTCAAGCCAGTCTGACGGTACCCAGTACTTCAGTAGGATGGGCCTGGCCACTTTCGTGGAGATAATGTCGGCTCTAACTAACTATATGTTGCGCGCGCGCGGCGATCTCATGAGAATACTGGTCGGACTCCCTGAAGAAGGAACGAATAGAACTTGGATCAGTCTTAGTCAGTCGAGGGTGGTGAATAGCGGTGGCGACCACGCGAGCTCCGTGACTCGATGAAGAAGCATCCGTGTCGAAGGATGGACGAGGCGGAAACTGGTAGAACTCAACACTTCAAAAAGCTTAGTGATCACTGTGCGTTTTCGGGTGCTGATGTAGGTGGAGGTGAGTTGCCCCGTTTTTCTTTTTACTCGACGGTGACCGGCACTCGGTGATTATATACTAGTGTAGGTGTATTACAGTGGCTCCTGCGGAAATATGGTGGTTTGGCCTTAAGTTATAATATTCCTAAAGAGGGTTCGTAATTTATTGGCTGGGCCACGTGGTGAGTAATCTCGCCCGCGTGCGCTACAGTATTCTTGAGGCACGGTAGAATTTATTATTTATTTTAGATATTTTAAGCAGGTAATAAGCACAGTAGTGAGACCTGCCGAGGTGGGCTCCCGGCTTGAAACTTAATCTGCCGGTTGAGCTCCACCTCTGGGGAAGTAAAGACAAGCACCCTTGAGTCTTCTTCTACTTTTCCGGTTAGAGTCTCTTGTCTATCTATACAGGTTTCTAAGCCGCCGATCCCCAGGCCGCATCATAGCAGCGCCTGTAGGAGCATTGTTCGCCCAGTGAACCTCCCCCTCCGCTTGATTTTTGCGGATCCCCTTTCAGAATTCCCTGGGCTCGAGACAGCGGATACCGGAGACCACCTTTAGGAATACGCGCCTTTAGAGTCACCAAAAACTTCTAACGGACGTTGTGCTTTACTACCTTGAGAGGAGGGCTGACAGTACCACAGTAGGAAGGCTATGCCGGATCCTTCAAAAACAAGACGGTCAATACTGTAGAAATAAGGCAGCGCCTTATTTCAATTCGTCTATTTTGCACTCCTCCTCGAGAGCGAATAGACACGTTCTTTCTTTCCTCGCATCTGTATCTCCAAAGCAAAATTATTTTTCATGAAGACTTAGAAAGCTGCGAAATAGGTTTTTGAAAATTTTATATACGATACTTGTTCAGAGAATACAGTTGTTGCTGTTTTAGACTCTCATTGGCGTCTTTAAAGCTGCTTACACGATCTTGTGATTTGTTTGAACAATACTTTTGCATTATAGCGTGTCGTATATTTGCTTTAATAAGCCCGTTGCAGTTTATTTTTGATTTTTTGATTTTTCTGTATTACAAGAGGACGATTGTGGACAAAAACCAGTCTTTTGAAACATACAGGAAGGTTTTTTTTCAAATAATACATCTATTCTATTATCCAAAACCGGAAATCTTTCGTTTTCTAATTTGTAAATATAGGTTTGCTTAAGACATTTACGTAACAACAAAAACGGGTTTTTGGAAAATCGCTACCATTGTTTTTCAAAATAAGTATATTTTTTAGAGCTTCTGTTCAGCCGTCTGGAGGCATTCGTATCGTAACTTTTATAAGATATTGAGTAGGTGCGGGTCTGAACTCTTTGAGGGACCTCGACAATCTCGTCTGCGATCGATTTTTTGCAGGAAAAGAGCAGCTCAAGCCAATGTTTTATATTGACTGCGCGCAATTTATGGACGGCATTGCTGACGATTGACTTTCTATTGGCGCGCCCCATGTTTTTACTATACATTGAAACAAGCGGGAGCGCAGAAATAACTAAATTTTAATTGTTGGTTCTTTTCTGTGAGTAACCGTTTCAACTACGTTCGGTAGCCATATGATAGCCGGAAGCATGTCTGAAAGTCTGGAATAGCAAGTCAGAAAGATTGAAACTGATGTTGTTGAAAACCCGGATGTCACGCGCCGGGAGGGTTCGCAACTCAGAATAATCCACCACTAAATCTCAAAAAAATGCAAACAATTCTACGACTTTATGGCCTGACTTCACGCACATGTGGACGCCCTGTCCACTGTTTCACGCGCGCATGGATGAACAAGCGAATGGCGGCGGCCCCGCGCGGCCCGCGCCGCTCGCCATCGCTTATTTCTTTCCACGACGATTTTTAAACGCTGCATCGCTGTCATAGTGTAAGAGCTTGTTCGTTTTTCATTTTCATATGAGAAAGAGCAAGGGTCTTTACTCTAGATGTTTCCAATTAAAAAGTCGGAAATGTATAAAAAGGCCGGGAGCACGCGAAGAAAAGAGGAATTAATGAACTCATGTCAAGTTTATAAAACCTTTATTGTTCTCTTTCTAATCGATTCCAGAAGGACAGATTGTTCTCTTCTTACACTTTAAGTGCCGGTTGCTTTGCTTGCGAACACAATTTGGCAGAATTCGTAGACAGTGCTAGAGCTGCTACACACATCTCGTACGAATAAGCATGAACTAAGGCGTTTTAAAAAGTTGAGACGAAGAGTTGTGAAGACCTTTGCGTCGTGGAACGAGGGCTTGCAAGACATGAAACCTCCGCAGACTATACTTGTCGTATAATGATACGTTGAAATTTGGAAGGAAGGCGTTGATTCAGTGTTTTCAGTGTTTCAAAAAAGTTAAGCTGTTTGAAAGAATGTTGTTTGAAATATTTTTAGAAATATGAGCACCAGATGAGGTACAAAGAAAAACTTGGCTTCATACACAGTCGAGACCAAGAGCTATAAAACTTTGAAATACCTTATGAGATGTAGGCAAATATCTGCGCGGTGGCAACATTTTGTTCCATCGTTTTCGTCGTAACCCCGATGAGCAAAAAATCAGCCCAACGCAAACGCACCATTATCGACTTTGCATCCTCTAAAACTGTATATTGTTTTTTTTCTTGTTCAGCTTTTAAACTAGCTTCTTGTAGTTGCTAATGCTTTGCTTTCGCTGAGTCACCTACCTACGACATCCTCGATATAGCAAAGGTACCAGGGTGGCTTTTGAGTTTTTTTTTCTTTTCAGAATCACCCCTAAAATCGCAATATTAGAAGTGCTCAATAGTAGAAGTGGCAAAAATTTCATGTCAGAAGCCGCGCAGTGTGACCATGCTGAGCGGAAGATGCGGTACGAAGAAGAGTTTGGCTGATCCTCATAGAAGAACAGCAGACTATATACCTTTAATTGTAGAAAAGGTGCCGCGATCACTAATCTAGCATAAACTGACAGCACCATATTCGTTCAATACTCGAAGGCAGTGTGGCTTGAAGACTGTCTTTGAGTGTATTTGACGATAGTGTGGCA
>JAHNZQ020000010.1:441435-493465 GCA_019155205.2 Gracilaria vermiculophylla | reverse complement strand
CGCTGCGTCGTGCACCGCGAACCGCGCTTTGGCGCGCTCACTTGACCGATAATTTCATGGTGTTTCAGTCTTCGGCGTAGTCTTTGGTCAGCAGAGTTCCAAGCAAAAGACAGCCGGCCAGCCAGCCAGCCAGCCTTCCACTCAAACTTTCAACTGCCCTTCCAAACCATGTGTTGAATCATTGGACTGCTGCCAGTTTCAAGTCGAACCATGCCACGCAATGTATTTCTACGCAATGCGACACGTACAACGGAGGCGAAAACGGCATGCACATTGATGGAACGTGCTGTTGTCGGCTTTCATTTTCGTCACGCAGTGGGTTACTGAGTTCTCAATGGTAGGCATTGTTTGCACCAAAACCCAAAAGCAGGAGAGCAGTCCCTCTTGATCTGTTTGGGAGTCGACATTACACACTCGTAATGTTTACCGTCTTGTCCCTTATTCCGTTTTCATTCACAGTCGTGATCGTTTCACGGGCATTGGGTGAAAAACGATGGTGACCAACATCTTTCCCCAACACTGCGAAAACAATACATGGTCCGCCATCGCACGGGTTTCCATGTCGAGGAAACACAATGTCGCTTTGCGATGTGTACAGCTGCGACTAATCTCCTTGCAGCGACATTTGTCATGTGCTTTACACTGCGTGCAGTGCGACTTCTTCTTTAATATGGCCCAGCTTCTTTTATTACAAGAAGCTGGGAAAACTATTCAACATTGTTTTCTCTCTTTAAGAAGGCCAGAAATCTTGACAGCCATTGTGGAACAATTTCTATTATCGTCTTACCTCTTCGTTCCTCCGGCGGGGGTAGTTCGTCCCTCCTGGACTGGTTGGTCAGGGCACATCGAAACAGCACGTGTTCAACGTCTTTCTTGACGATGGCGCCACACTCGCACCGTTTCGTTTTTCCGTCCATATACGATGCAACCGGATGCAGCGACCGTACAAGGCTCGAAGAAAACTGGGCGAGCGTGAGCTCGGCCTTCCGAGCCTCGATCTCGCTGTAGGCCAACAAATCACACCGAGAGGCTATACTGCGGCGGCTACGCTCTCCTTTAAGGCGGGCCTTCACATCAGCGCAGTCGATTGGAACTTATATTTGCGCCTGCAGCGGCAGCCCAAGTCCGGACCTTGCCAAGGCATCAACGAAGTCATGCTGCTGGAATCCACAGTGACTCGGCACCCAACACAGGTGGACCTGGCATTGTTGGGACAAGTAACAGAGTAAATGTGCAAGCCGCTGCAGAGTGCTGCATTGGGTTTTCAAGTTGCCCTGTAGGGCTTCCATCCGTGCATGGGAGTCAGTAAAGCATCGGGCAGTGCGACTGTGCCACTATTCACTATGATACTTTTAGAGGTGCCGACGCCCCCTTTTGCGTTCACCGGTATCCACAATACAGGTGCACAATTTGTCGTAGACGATCAATAAAACAGAAGGAAGAAGAATAAGTCATGGACAATGATGTGATGGGAGCATCACGATAGCATTGCCTTGAAGAACACTAAAAGAACAAGAAAGAGGCCGGAGAACGAGGTCAGAGCACAACCAGCATTCGTTAGAGAATCGTGGGTGCAAACGCCTTTGTAATAATACTCTCCCTCCGATTTGCGTTTACTTCCTGTGACTAGTTCATGGCCTGTTGCATATGTGCAAAAAGTTTGAAGGCCTTTTTAGCGACGTTTCCCTTATGATTCGCGATGGCGATCGCCAAGCGGAGCAATCATCTTGGCGTGTTTAGTAACGTCCCGAGTCTGGAACGGCTCTCGACGTGCCGATCGCTCATGTGAGTTTACGGACACACAGAGTCCGCGGGAATGGCAAAAAGGCGAGCAGTTCAAGTCCGTTTCTGTGTCTCATCAGATTTTAGACGCGCGCCGACGAAAAGCAAGTTGCATCGATATGGTTGGCTTTCTGAACCAACGTTTGGTGCCGTTCAACTGATTGCGGCACCATACTTTCTCTCGAGAATGGAACTGAGAATGCACCCAAAAGCAAAAGTGGTATTCATCAGGTTGATAGAGAGCTGGACTTTTGTCAATGGACATTCGAGAGATTCAAAACCTAAAACGAGTACATTCGGGGCTATGCTTATCGAATCCCCTTCGTGTTTGCTTTCTAGGTTCGGCTTCGATCTCAAATTCCGACAGATGCTCCTACACTTTGGAGCTCACGTGCTCCAGTCTGCGCCCAGCAAGGCTATCCGTCGCCTTGGCGTCAGTTTGTCAGCGTAGAGAACAAGGACGTGATACCAACGTGCACTGTGTTGCGAACAAAGCACTCCATAGAGCTGCTCGTAGCCTTTGTTTTGTTCTGACAAAGCTTTGGACAATGTCAGAGGTGTGTAGGCTCGTTGTCAATCTTGGCGCTGTCTGCTGCACTGGTCTCGCGATAGCTCTGCTTTCACTTTCAGTAAATAGCGCGTTACCCTCTCAACACGTCTATCGCCTCTACAAGTCTTTACTGCATAATGTTAAGATAGAAATACATTTTGTTCTTGAATGTCTTTCGCGTGTTGTGTGTAAGTTATTATTCTATTAACGTCGTCCTTCAACCAGACACAGAGTTCACCATGCAATAGAGTTTCTCTTCTTCCTCTTTGCGGGAGGTACAACAACTGCTCTGGGAGAATATGAAAGCGGCTTGGATAAAAGCTGCCTATGACGTCATGACCACGGCTCTTCCAACAACAGCAAGATATCGCTATCATTCTCCACTGCACCTATGCGCAACGACGCACCTTGGCCTCGATCGTGGGTATGTGCCACGAGAGCATTTGGGTGATCGAGAGTGTTGTGTGCTCCACATCATGAGGAAGAAGAACGCGAAACCTTTTCATGGTGACTTGCCAAACTGCTCATGTCATGGCGTGCACGGACGGCAAGCGATCAAGTTGCAACCGTACAGCCGTTCCACTACTGTTCCCAAAAGTACTTTGGGCTGGACGCGAGTTTCCGAGTTAACCGTTCTACACCAGTATCCGTGACCAGAAGGGTGTGTTTGAATTGGGCGCTTCTCTTCCCATCCAATGTGACGACAGTCCAGTCGTCGGGCCATGTGGTATTTCGAAGAGTTCCTTCATTGAGCATGGGCTCGATTGTGAACGTGACACGCGGGTTGAGAATACCGGCCGGGTCGTTGTTTCTAAAATGCATCACATTGGGCGTTGTGTGGAACACCGAGTTGATACCGTGCCCACAAAAGTCGCGAACGACAGCGAATGCGTGGCGTTTGGCGTGGCGTTCAATGACGCCGCCGATTGCATTCACCGGCAAACGCGGTTTACAGATGTCAATGGCGTTCTCGAGGCACTCGTGTGCGACGCGGACGAGTTTTCGCCCGCGTGCGTCAACGTCGCCCACAAGAAATGTTTCTGAGCAAGACCCGTGGTGTCCATCGTAGAAGACGGTCACATCGATGTTTATGATGTCGCCGTTCACCAGCGCAGTGGTGTCCGGAATGCCGTGGCACACAACTTCGTTGATGGACGTGCAGCAGGACTTGGGAAAGGCGAGGTAGTTGAGCGGCGAGGGGTACGCGCCGCGCTTGATGGTCTCGTCGTGCACGACGGCGTCGACCTCGCTGGTGAGCACGCCCGGCCGCAGCATTTGGCCCGCGGCGTCGAGCACCTGGCGCGCCAGGCGGCAGGAAACGCGCATCTTGCGCACCTGCTCTTCCGTGAGGCTGGCGATTTCGGTCGCGAAGCGCGGCAGCTTGGCCTTTGGCCTGCCGCTCTTCCAGTAGTCGGGGCGCGGAATGTGGTCGGGCACGGGGCGGCGCTCCAGCACCATTCCTGGGCGAAGCTGGCCGGTGAACTTGAAGCGCGGAATCTGCTCGAAGGTGAAGCGCGGCGGACCGCGCTGCTCGCCGGCGGCGTCGCTCATCGTGGTGGCTGGCGCGGCGGCGGCGGGTTTGGCGCGGTTCGTCGATTCGAAGCTGCGACATGACGTGGGCGATGAACGGCGCGAGTTGCTGCGTAAAGGGAGGGGTGTGACGAATGAAGGCGCGCTTCCTGGGGTGCCAAACATGGTGCTGGCCGGATGGTCGTGGTGCACACGAGGGGCACTGACTGTTTGGAAAGGGTAGCTCTGCAGCTGAGCTTCGGCTCGTGACGGCAGCGCCGGGGCACGGGGCGCGAGTCGCCGCGCGCTGCGTGTGAAGGGAAGAGTGGGCGGCACGAACGCGTCGGTGAAGGCGCGACCGTGGGGACGGTTGCGTGCGGCGTGAAGCGCCGCCGCAAGGCACGAGCAGCTGGAAGTGCTCGTTCGGAGATCACACTCCACCTGCGCACGCTGGCTCGGCTCGCGTCTTGCGGAGGCGCAAAGTGCGCGAAAACGTTCGAGCGGCACCAGGTGGCGCCGCACGCCACAAAGCGGCAACCATGCAAGCGCGCCGAGATTGTGCACGTGGCGCACGCAGCACGCATCACAGCGGCGGGAAAGCGCGGCCGCCGCGCTCGCTGCAACATGGCTCGCCGCGCCCAGCGCGCGGCGGCGCGACCAACAAGCGAGTCGACAAGCGTCGCGCCGACAAGCGTATGTCCGCGCACGCCGGGGGCGGCCGGGCGCAGGCCGGCGGCGGCGAGCGCGCGCCACAGGCGCCGCAGCCGAGCCACGGAGAGCTGCGCGCACTGGTGGAGCAGCAGCAGCGCGAGATCGCGGCGCTGAGGGAGCAGGTGCGCGCGTTGTCGGCGAGCGGCAACGGCGGCGGCGGCGGCGGCGGCGGCGGCGGCGGCGGCGACGACGACGGGGCGGCGTTCGACGATGGGGCGGCGTTCGACGCGGGGCCGCCGCGCGGCGCGGCGCTCCGCGCGCTGCGACGCGGGCTGGCGACGGCGGAGGACGTGCGCCGCGTGGCGCGCCTGGGCCGCGCGCTGGTGGGCGCGGCGTGGCCGCGGCTGCAGCAGGCGTTCTTCCGCGAGGCGGAGCGCGCGCGCGACGCGCTGCCGGAGCGCGAGCTGCGGCGCGAGGCGGCGCTGCGGCGCGACTGGTTCAAGGAGCCGTGGTACCTGATGTTCGCGCAGGACCTGGGCGTGGAGGGCGGCGCGGAGGGCGGCGACTTTGACAGCGCGCGGCGCATGCTGCCGTACGTGCGGCGGCTGGGGTTCCGCAACCTGTGCGTGCTGGCGCACTACGAGTCGCCCATGGGCGACGGCGGGTACGACGTGTCGCGCTACGAGGTGCGGCGCAGCCTGGGCGGCGAGGCGGCGTTCGCGCGCTTCATGGACGACGCGTTTGCGCTGGGCATGCGCGTGGTGACGGACGCGGTGGTGAACCACACGTCGACCGAGCACGAGTGGTTCCAGCGCGCGCTGCGCGGCGAGCAGCGCTACATCAACTACTACGTGCAGCGCAACGGGCGCGAGAAGGTGGGCGAGTTTGACCGCGACGGGGTGATTGTGTGCCGGTACCGCGACGCGGACGGGACGACGAGCGAGCGCGACGTGGCGTTCCCCGACGTGGACCGCACGCACGGGCTGTGGGCGCAGATCGGCGGCAAGACGTACCAGTTCTACCGGTCGTTCTACCCGTTCCAGGTGGACCTGAACCTGCAGAACGTGCAGGTGCTGGAGGAGCTGTTTGCGGTGCTGGGGCGCGAGCTGTGCGGCGGGGTGCTGGGCAAGCGCATGGGCGCGGTGCCGCTGTGGATCAAGAGGGGCGGGGGGCGGGCGCACGGGCTGCCGGAGACGCACACGCTGCTGGCGCTGTTCAAGGGGTTTGTGAAGGTGGTGAACGGGCGCGCGGTGCTGCTGGCGGAGGTGGTGGGCGACAGCCGGGCGGCGGCGCGGTACAGCGGCACGCACACGCGGTGGAACGGGGAGCGGTGCGGCAGCGAGGGCGACCTGCTGTGGGCGTTGGAGATGCAGGCGGGGCTGC
The DNA here is from genome assembly GCA_019155205.2 of Gracilaria vermiculophylla. Classification (NCBI taxonomy): domain Eukaryota; phylum Rhodophyta; class Florideophyceae; order Gracilariales; family Gracilariaceae; genus Gracilaria; species Gracilaria vermiculophylla. The sequence continues at coordinate 487,590 of JAHNZQ020000010.1, read as the reverse complement.
GCGAGAGCACGTACCTGCGCACGGCGGCGCCGTTCTGGGGCGCGGCGCTGCAGGCGGCGGAGCTGGGCGGCGGGGCGCAGTGGCTCAACGTGCTGGAGCAGCACGACGAGGCGCATCTGTGGCTGCACGCGGCGGGGGTGCGGCGGTGCCTGGGCGCGTACATTGCGAGCCACGGGGGGCTGGTGTTCAACAACGGGCGCAGCGCGGGCGGGCGCGTGGGCGACTGCCTGGGGCGGTCGGCGGCGCGCGTGGCGGCGGCGCTGGCGGCGCTGTACGCGGCGCGCGGCACGCCGATGGTGTACGCGGGGTGCGAGGCGGTGCGGCGCAGCGACTGGGCGCACGCGCGCGCGGCGGCGCGGCGCACGCGCGCGCAGCTGGGCGGCGCGGCGGCGCGCGCGGCGGCGGCGGGGGCGGCGGTGGTGGACGGGCGCATGCTGCAGCGCGGGCCGCTGCGGCGCGACGAGCTGCTGCGCGGCGAGGCGGGGGCGGCGGCGCGCACGCTGCGGCGGCTCAACGCGGCGCGGCGGCGGTGCGCGGCGCTGCGCGACGGGGCGGTGGGCGGCGTGGACGGCGGCGACGGCGGCGGCGGCGCCGTGCTGTGCGTGCGGCGCGGCGCGGCGGCGGCGGCGGTGCTGGCTGTGGTGAACCTCAGCGCAGAGCAGCGGCGCGTGCGCGTGGGGGTGCGGCAGGCGCGCGCGATGTGGGGCGCGGCGGCGGCGGCGGGGCGCGCGGGCGTGGCGCTGCGCGACGAGCTCGGCGGGGCGCGCGTGTTTGCGCGGCGCGACGGCGCGTGGCTGTGGTGGACGGTGGCGCCGTTCGGCGCGGCGCTGCTGCGCCTCGACGACGGGGACGGGGGGGACGACTCGGAGGCGGGCGGCGAGCGGGCGCACGACGGGGGCGACTGGGAGGCGGGCGGCGAGCGGGCGGACGGCGGGGGCGACTGGGAGGCGGGCGGCGAGCGGGCGCACGACGGGGACGCGGGCGGTGAGCGGGACGCGAGCGGCGGCGGGGGGGATAGCGAAGAGGGAGATGGCTGTTAGGCTTGGGCACCTGAGCGAAGGGGGAGGAGGCTGTTAGGCTTCGGCACACGAGCGAAGAGGGAGGAGGCTGTTGAGGTCGGCACCTGAGCGAAGGGGGAGGAGGCTGCTAAGCTGCGGCGCCTGAGCGAAGGGGGAGGAGGCTGTTGAGGTCGGCACCTGAGCGAAGGGGGAGGAGGCTGTTGAGCTTCGGTATATGAGGAGCGGCAGGCGAAGCGAAGCGCTGCTGCGCTGTACTTGGCGGCTTGCGGTTGGACGCCGCTGCAGTGTAATGCGGCACAGGCGGCGGGCGGGCGACAGCGTTGGATCGAGGGTGGCGCGGGGAGGTTGCGGAGGACACGTTGAAGCGCGCCTCCCTAGCTCAGTCGGTAGAGCGACAGACTCTTAATCTGTTGGTCGCGGGTTCGAGCCCCGCGGGAGGTGGGAAGCCATTTTGCGAAACTTTTTGCGGCGGCGGCGCGCGCACGGGCGGCGCGGCGCATGACGTCAGCGCCGTTTAAAGGGGGGCCGCGGGGGAGCGCGCGGCGGGGCGGGGCGCGCGGCGCAGCGATGGCGTACGGCGCGCGCGACGCGGAGGCGGTGCGCGGCGGCGGCGGCGGCGGCGACGGCGGCGACGCGGAGGTGGCGGCGGCGGCGCTGGAGGAGGTGAGCGCGCCGCGCGACGAGGCGCCCAGCGCGGCGCGGCTGCGCGCGCTGGCCGACGCGCTGCGCGCGGCGCTGGCGGCGCCGCGCCCGCGCCCGCAGCTGCGCCGCGTGCTGCGCGCGCTGGCCGCCGTCGTGGCGCTGCGCCCCGCCGCGCGCGCGCCGCTGCTGCGCCTGCGCGTCGTGCCGCCGCTGCTGCGCGCCGCCGCGCTGCCCGCCTTCGCCGCCGCCGCGCTCGACGTGCTGCCCGCGCTGCTGCGCGCCGCGCCGCCCGCGCTGCTGCGCCGCCACGCCGCCGCCGCCGCGCTGGCGCGCCTCGCCCCCCCCCTGCTGCGCGCCGCTCTGCTGCCGCCCCCCGCCGCCGCCGCCGCCCACGCCGCCGCCGACGACGCCGCCGCCGCCCACCACGCCGACCACGCCGTCGCCGCCGCCGCCGCCGCGCTGCGCGCCCTGGCCGCGCTGGCCGCCGCGCCGCTCGACGCCGTCGCCCCCCCCGACGCCGTCGCCCCCCGCGACCCCGACGCCGGCGCCCCCCCCGACGGCGCGTGCCCGCTGTGCCAGCGCGCGCTCATCGCCGCCGTGCACGCCGCGCTGCTGCGCGCCGTGCACGCCGCGCGCCCCGCGCTCGTCGCCGCCGCCGCCGACCTGCTCGCCGCGCTGCTGTCCCCCCCCCACCGCCACCGCGCCCCCGCGCTGGCCGCCGCCCTCGCCGACCTGCGCCTGCCGCACCTCATGGCGCGCGCGCTGCCGCTCGCCGCCAGCCGCGCGCGCGTGCTGCTCTTCTTCGCCGCGCTGCTGCGCGCCGCCCCGCGCGCCCCCGACCTCCCGCTCCCCGCCGTGCTGCCGCACGTCGCCGCCGCCCTGCGCGCCGCGCGCCCGCCCGACCTGCTGCCCGCCGTGCGCCTGCTCACCGCCCTGCCGCCGGCCGCCGCCCCGCCGCCCGCCCTCGTCGCCCTCGTCGCCCCGCTCGCCCTGGCGCTGCCGCGCCTGCCCGCCCCCGCCCTCGCCCCCGCCCTGTCGCGCCTGGCCGCCCTGCTCGCCGCCAACGTCGCCGCCGCCAAGCGCGCCCACACCGCCGCCGCCGCCCGCGCCATCGCCGCCGCCGTGCGCCCGCACGCCGCCGCCCCCGCCGTCGCCCTCCCGGCCCTGCTCGCCGTGCGCCACCTCGTGCACTGCTACGACCGCAACCGCCCGCACGTCGTCGCCGCCGGCCTGCCGCACCTCGCCCTGCTCGCCCTCGTGCAGCACCCCGCCCGCCCGCGCCTCGTCGCCGCCGCCGCCCGCCTCTTCATCCTCCTGTCCCCGGCCGACCTGGCCGCCGCCGCCGTCGCCGCCCCCGCCCTCGCCGACACCCTGCGCTCCCGCCTCGCCCTGCACGCCGCCCGCCCGTCCGTCGCTGGCCCCGTCACCGACCTGCTGCACGCCCTGGCCCTCGTCGAGCCCGCCGTCGCCCGCGCCCCCGCCGCTGCCGCCCCCGCTGCCCCCGCCCACCCCGACCCGCGCCTCCACCCCCTCGCCCCCCCGCGCACCCTCAGCAGCGCCTCCCTGCTGCGCCGCCGCCCCGCCGCCACGCGCCGCGCCCGCTCCGACTTTGACGTCCGCCGCCTCGCCGCCCTGGACGTCCCCACGCGCGCCGCCAAGCGCTCGCGCCGCCCCGCGCCCCCGCCCGCCCCCGCCCAGCCCCACCCCAGCCAAGAGCCGCTCGCCGACCTGCTGGCGCGCCACCGCGCCCGGCCCTCGCCCCGCCTCCACCCCGCCCCCGCCTTCCCGCCCGACCTCCTCTCGCCGTCGCCGTCGCCGTCGCTGTCGCTGTCGCTGTCGCCGTCGCCGTCGCCGCCGTCGTCGCCGTCGCCGCCGCCCACCCCGCCGTCGCGCCTGCCGCCGCACCCCGCCGCCGCCGCCGCCGCCGCCCCGCTGTGGCCCACCTTCGACCCGCGCCCGCCCGCCAGCCCCTCCAGCAGCTTCGCCACCGACGAGGACTCGGCCGACGGCAGCAGCAGCCGCTTCACCGCCAGCGACCGCTCGCTCTCGCCGTCGCCGCCCGCCTCGCCCGCCGCGCGCGCCGCCAGCGACCTGCGCCGCGCCCCGCTCGCCCCGCTCGCCGCGCCGCCGCCGCCGCGCGCGCTCTCCGCGCTGGCCGCGCCGCTGCCCGACCTGCCGCCGCGCGCGCCGCGCCGCGCCGCCGCCGCCGCCGCGCACGCGCTGTACGGCGCCAAGCGCTTCGCCGAGCGCGAGCGCCACCTCTCCGCGCCCGCCGCGCCCGCCGCGCCCGCCGCGCCCGCCGCCGCCGCACAGGCCGGCGCGCGCCCGCTGCGCGGCGCGTGGCCGCGGCACGCCGACGCCGCCGACGCCGCGCTGCGCGCGCAGGCGCCGCGCGCGCGCGCGCGCGGCGAGAGCGGCACGCTGCGCGCGCGCCCGTGACGGCGGCGTGCAGCGCTGCGCGCTGCGCCGCGCACGCTCGCGCGCGCCGCGCGCGTTGACGGCGCGCTGTGGCGAAGGAATGCACATGGCTTGTTTGGTGCTGCTTTACGGAGTGCGCCCCCCTTGCGCGCTGTCTGTCATATGTAAACATCTAGTCGGCGCGGGCGGGCGGCGCTCACTGGAAGGTGACAAACTCGGCCAGGTCGCTGTCGTCCTGCGTGCTGTCCACGATGTCGACGGGCTCGACGGCGTAGCCGTCGCGGATCTGCTCGGCCACCTCGTCGCGCAGAAAGTCGTACGTGGTGAGCAGGTCGTAGCGCCCCACCGGCACGCCGTGGCGGTTGAACAGAAACTTGCCGTGGAAGTTCCAGATGATGTCGCCCGGGAAGTAGTGGCAGCCGAGCGCGAACAGCTGGTTGCGCTCCACGTCGCCCTTGGCGAAGAGGCGGATGCGCGCGCTGTAGCGGTCGGCCACGAGCGCGCGGATGGCGGCGGGCGCGCGCGTCTCGCGCTGCCCGAACCAGTTGCAGGGGAAGGCGAGCACCTCCAGCCCGGCGTCGCCAAACTCGCGCAGCAGCTGCGCCATGGCGCGGTAGTTCTCGGCGGTGCGCGCGTCGTCCGACGCCACGTTGACGGCGTACACCACCTTGCCGCGCAGCGACCCGAAGTCGAACGGCTGGCCGGCGATGTCGCGCGCCGCGTCGGCGTCGAACAGCGAGCGCGGGATGCGCGGCTCGGGCTTGCGGCCGCGCCGCATGCGCATGGCGCGCGGCGGCGCGCGGCGCGGCGCCGTCGCCGCCGCCGCGCCTCCGCCGCCGCCGCGCGCGCGCAGCCGCTTGGGCGCAAAGGCGCCGCTCCAGGGGGGGGCGCCGAACGCTGCCATGCGCCGCCGCCGCAGTCGCCGTCGCCGTCGCCGTCGCCGTCGCCGTCGCACTCGCCGTCGCACCCGCAGCGCCACTCGCAACTCGCAGCCGCCGACGTCGCCGCCGCGCCGGTGGCGGCGCGGCGCGCATTTGATCTCCGCGCGCGCCACGCGTCATCACGCGCCCACGTGCCACGCGTCACCACGCGGCCACGCGCCCACGTGCGACTCCTCACCACGCGGCCACGTGCCACAGCTGTAGCGCTGCACCAGCCACACGCGCGGCGCAAGGCAAGCGCGCGAGCCGAGAGGCAGACGGGCGCCAGCCACCGCGCCGCGCCGCGCCGCGCCGCGCCGCAGCAGCTCCGCCGCGCTTCGCCGCACGCGCGCTACACGCCGCCGCGCCCACGCGCCGCACCGCCGCGCCCGCGCGAAGCGCCGCCTCGCCCGTCCGCCGCACCGCCGCGCGGAGCAGCGCAAACAAAACATGTCAATGCAGCTTTTGGGCGCGCGGCCATGACGCGCGCCATGCGGCGCACAGCGCGTCGCGCGTCGCGCGTCGCCGCGGCGCCGCGGCGCCGTGGCGCCGCGTCTCAATCTCACTCGCGTGCCCGTCTACCGCCGCAGCTGCCGTCGCCCCCAACTACCGTCGCCCCCCGTCGCCCCAGCCTCGCACCGAGCGCCGCCGCCCGCCTCTGCGACGGCCCGCCTCGCGCGCACGCACGCCAATCCGAGCGCCGCAGCATGCGCACCGATCAGCGCGCGCCCCGCCCACACACGTGCGCCGCTCGACGCGCGCTGCGCCGCCATCCGCTCACGCTTTCCACCACCGCGCGCCGCGGCTGCTCGCGGCGCGCGCCTTGCCTCGCGGTGCGCAACCACGCGCCCCCCCCCCCCCCCCCCCCCCCGGAACTTGCACGCCCAACAACAACACTGCCCCACCGTCTCTTCTCTCTCCAGCTGCCTTTGCCGGCGGCGTGCGCGCCAGCACGCCGCTGTCGGCCGCGCGCGCGCCAGCGCCAGCGCCGCCGCGCACCCACTCTCTACCGACGCTCGTTTTGCGCCTCTTGCTCTTCGCCCTCCTTCTCTTTCCTGTCCTTCTCTTGCTCGTCCTTCTCGCCCTCGGCCTGCCCGGTGAGGTAGTTGCGCACAGAGTCGAACCAGCTTTTCTGCTGCGCGCTGTGCGCGTTCTGAATCGCCTCTTCGGCCTCGGCGTCCTCCTCTTCCGCCTTGGCCTCGTTCTCGGCGCCCTGTCGGAACGAGCTCTGCCGCACAAGCTGGCCCTCCTTGCGCTCCCCGTCCTGCACCGACACCTCGGCCATGCCCTTCTGCAGCTGCTCCTCGTCCGCGTCGGCCGCTGGCTCGGACGACACCGCGCTCGTGTGGTCTTCGTTGTCCGACTCGGACGACGGCGGTTCCAGCGTGGATCGCCTGAACATGGGGTGCTTGCCCAGTTGATGGTAAAACGCCTTCTCCATGCTCGGGCCCGCACGTGCCAGCTCCGCGCAGATGAGCTGCGCGTCACCCCAGCCCAGGTCAATCAGACTGCGCAGAATCATCGGGTCGGGGTCCACAATGGGGTCGGAGGGCGGCACAAAGTCATCCTGCACGTAGTTTCGCGGCGGGATGGAGTTGAACCACGGGTGCTCCTTGATGCCCTCGAGGGAGATGCGCTTGTCCGGGTCGACGGTGAGCATGGACTTGATGAGGTGGCGCAGATCGGATGGCAGGTTGGACGGCAGGTGGTACTGGCCGGCTTGCACTTTTTGCAGCAGACGCTGGATGTTATCGTCGTCAAACGGCAGGCGGCCGGTGACCATGGCGTACAGAATGACGCCGCACGACCAGATGTCGGCCTTGAGCCCGTCGTACATGTCGCCGGAGACGACCATGGGGTCGCAGTAGTGCGGGGAGCCACACGAGGTCTCGAGAAGCGAGCCGGGCGGGTTGAGGCTGGTCATGCCAAAGTCGGCGATCTTTACGTTGAGGCTGCGGTCGAGGAGGAGGTTTTCGGGCTTGAGGTCGCGATGGCAGATGAGGCGGCGGTGGCAGTACTCGAGGCCGCAGATGATCTGCTGGAAGAAGCCGAGCGCCTCGGGGATCTGCAGCGCGCCGCGGCGCACGAGATACTCGAACAGCTCGAGGCCGTCCACAAACTCCATCACCAGGAACAGATGGGTGTCGATCTCGAACACGTCTATGAGCGACATGAGGTTGGGGTGCTGCAAGACCTTGAGGACGGAGATCTCGCGGCGCATCTTCTTCTTTAGCGAGGGCTTGTTCTCCAGGTAGTCTTTGCGGACGATTTTGATGGCGACGATTTCACCGGTGTCGGTGTTCTTGGCGAGCTTGACCTTGCCGGTGGAGCCGGTGCCGAGCGTTTTGCCGAAGATGTAGGGGCCGACGCGAGGGCCCTGGTCGGTGCTCTCGATGCGGATTTGGAGGTTGGAGCGGGAGCCATGGCGGGAGTGCGAGGCGGAGGACATGGCGGGATGGTGGGTGGGGTGGAGGGGGGAGGCGGCGGGCGGCAGCAGGGGAAACGGACACCGACACCTGAGTGGAGGGGGGGAGGGGGTGGGGGTGTGGCGAGCGGGCGCCGAAGACTGGCGAGAGGAGCGGCGCGCCCCTTTGACGCGCATTGGGCGCGCGCGTTGAGCGCGCGTCGCACGTGGCCACGCGCGCCACGTGTGGCGGGGCAGCGCCAAGTGTCGCGGAGCAGCGGCGCGCGCGCGCACAAAATATCCGCGTGCGCGTGCGCGCTGCAACGCCATTGGGCGCGTGCGCGCGCGCGCCGCGCTTTAACCGCCACGCGCCGTTGGCGATACGCCTCGCGCTGGTCGCGGTGGCGCGGTGCTGTCGCTTCCCCCCCACCGCCCGTGCGCCCCCCCCCCCAACGCACTCCCCGACGCCCTCCCTGGCGCCCTCTCCCCCTCCCCCCCGCCGCCGCCCGACGCCGCCCGACGCCGCCCGCCCCTTGGCGCCGCCCGCCGCCCCTCCCCCCCCCCTCCCCCCTCCTGTCGCTCGGCGCCGCGCCTCGGCCGCAATGGATGTCCCACGCTCGCCGGCGTTCGTCCCGCCTGTCGCGCCGCGCTCCGCAGCTGGCGCGGCTCGCCGCGCTGCCGCCGCCGCCACCGCGCCACGCGCCGCGCCGCGCCGCTTTCGCTGCGCGCTGCGCAACTCGCCCGCGTCGCGCCCCGGCGACGAGCTGGCGTGGAAGGACCGCGTCGCGCTGTACGCGCAGCTGTCGCCCGAGGAGACGCTGCGCATGCTGCTCAGCGCGCTGCGCAGCAACGCGCGCAGCGGCCCGCGCAAGGACGACGGCATCGACGCGCTGTACGCCTTCGCCAACCTCGACATCTGGGCGCTGTCGCACCATTTTTTCGGCCGCCGCATGGACCTCGGCCAGTTCGAGCGCTTCAAGCGCGTCATCGTCGCCGACCCGTACGACGTGTTCTTCGCCGACTACGAGAGCGAGACGCTGTCGGCGCTGCGCGCCGGCCCGGACTCGTACGTCAGCCGCAGGCTGTTCCGCGTGCACGGCGAGGACACCGTCTTCACCTTCTCCATGTCGCGCCAGGAGTTTGGCGGCGGCGGACGGAGGCGTTGGATGGTCGACTCCATCATCCACGACCTGCCGTCTGTATAACACGCGAGCCCGCCGCTGTACACTAAAAAAAAACACAAAACTGCACAGCGCCTTTTAGCGTCCTGCCATGCGCGCTGCGCGCCATTGGCAGCGCACGCCGCGTCACCGTGCCACCGCGCCGCCGCGCCGCCGCGCCGCCGCGCCGCCGCGCCGCCGCGCCGCCAATGCCGCCCCGCCGCGTCAACGTCTTCGCGCGCGTCGACGGCGCCTGCCTGTACGACGTCGTGTGGCAGCCGCAGCCCGCCGCGCCGCCGGTCCCGGCCGCCGACAAGGTGTGGCCGCTCATCAACAACTTCACGCGCCTGTCGCGCGAGGTGGACGGCGGCGCGCTGCGCCGGCTGGTGTTCCGCAGCCCGCGCCACTACGCGCCCACCGTGCGCAGCTTCGACCCGGTGGTGGCGCGCGTCGAGCAGCACGCCGCGCCCGTCGTCATCCACGCGCTCTGCGACGCGCGCTACGTCGTCTCCGTCACCGAGCGCGTGCCCGACCTGAGCCCGTTCGCGCACAGCCCGTTCGGCGCCGCCTTCACGCTGCGCGAGTTCTGCGAAAACATCTTGCACCTGCTGCGCAACGAACACGCCGCGTTCGTCGCCGACGGCGCGGGCGGCGGCGACGGCGGCGGCGACGCCGCAGGCTCGCCCTCGCGAGAAGGCCAGCAGTCGCCGCGTTCGCGCGGCGCGGCGACGCGCAGCACGGACTCGCAAGGCGGCGCGGCCGAGGCGGCGGTGGACACGCACACTCTGCGCGCAGTCGTGCAGCAGAGCAAACTACGAGAGATGATCGACAACACCATGAAGCTGGTGCAGCTGTGACGCGCAGCTAAGAGGCGCACAGTGAATGGGGCGTCAAGTCGGGCGTTTACGAGTATTGCACGGGCGCGGCGAGCCTAACGACGCTGCGCGACGGGCATCTTGTTGACGCCCTTGGTGGACGGCACGGGGCCGCGCTTCGTTCGCATGCCCTTCTTCCTCTGCTTGATGTCCTTGAGGGCGGCTTCGCGTGCGGCCTTGCGCACCTCGGGGCGCTGGTTGCGCTTGGCTTTGATGACCTCCAGGGAGGCGCCCTCGACGGCCTTGGGGGCGGCGGAGATCTTTCTGCGCGTGCGGCGGCGCTGCGTTTCCTCTTGCACGCCCTTCTTGTTGAGTCGGCGGTAAAGCTGGGTCCACGAGTGCTTGGCGGGCTTGCGCTTCATGTGGAAGGACGCCTCGGACTTGGCGTTGACGAACACATATTGGCGTCCGTCGACGCGGATGTAGCGACGACCGTGTCCCGGGTAGATGCGAAAGCCGGAGTAGTTGCAAAGCTCGGTTCTGCGCGGCGGTAAAGCGGCGCGGGCAGAGACACGCGGGCGCGGTTAGAGCCATTTCGAAGCGGCGATCGAGTGCAGAAGCGCCGACGAATGGGCGCGAGCGAGGGAATGGGCGGTGGGGAAGGCGTTGCGTGGATCGGACAGGCGCGGGTGGGGGGGGAGGCAACTTACTTGACAACCATAGCGACGGAGAACGCGGGGCGGCGGCGAGGGGCGTCGACGGGGGAAAGCGGCGGCGAGGTCGGCAGACGCCGGGGACGAAGGCGCCACAGCGACGCGACGACGCAACAAGGCGGCGCGGTGCGGCGCGGTGCGGCACGGTGCGGCCGGCGGGGCGGGGGGGGGGCCGTGATCCAAAGCAGGGGAGCGTAACCAGCTCCGTGATGTAAAGAAGTGCGCGCAGTATGTCGCGCCAAATACACTTGGGCGCCTTTAATTGCAATTCAAAGTGCGCGCTGCCCGCGGCGCGTCGCGCCGCGACTTGGGCGCGCCCGGCGGTCGCGCCTCGCTCCACCCATCGTCCCCAGCGCCAACGCCGCCGCAGCCGCCGCAGCCGCCGCAGCCGCCGTTGCCGCCGCAGCCGCCGCAGCCGCCGTTGCCGCCGCAACCGCCGCGCCGCCGCCGTCGCCCGCGTCGCCGCCGCCGCCGTCGCCGTTGCTGCCGCCGCCGCCGCAGATCCCCCGCGCCGCTGCGCTTTGACAGTGAGTTGTCGCCCCGCGCGCGCGCGCGCGCGCTCCGCGCGTTCTGCTGCTGACCTTGTCCGCCTCGTCGCCTGTGCGCTCCGCTGCCTGCACCGCGCCTTGCTCTGTAGCCCTTGAGCGCTCCGCCCTCCCCGTCTTTCCCGAAAGCCGTCCACACTGGCCCCCCGTCGCCGCCTTGTACCACCTGCCATTTCGCCCCACCCCACTCCCGCACCCCGCCATGGAGGTCCAACCGATGCAGACTGGAAAGCCTGCCGAGTCGCCTGCGTCCTCGCATGCTGCCGCCGCAGCTCCCCAACAACCCGCCCCGCAACCAGCGCCACCAGACGCAACCAAACCCACCCAAACCCCTAACACCAGCGGTCGCCTCAGTCACGGCATAATCCCCGAGATTCAGAACGTGGTGGCCACCACCAACCTGGACGTAAAACTCGACCTCAAGAAGATTGCCTTGCGCGCCAGAAACGCCGAGTACAATCCCAAGCGCTTTGCAGCCGTCATCATGCGCATTCGTGAGCCCAAGACAACGGCCTTGATTTTCTCCTCCGGCAAGATAGTTGTCACGGGCGCCAAGTCCGAACGTGAGTCCAGCCGGGCGTCGAGAAAGTACGCAAAGATTGTGCACAAGCTGGGCTACGACGACGCCAAGTTCAAGGAGTTCACGGTGCAGAACATCGTTGCCAGTTGCGACGTGAACTTTCCCGTGCGCCTGGAGGGGCTGGCCCACGCGCACAGCCAGTTCTGCAGCTACGAACCAGAACTTTTCCCCGGGCTCATCTACAGAATGATCAAGCCCAAGATCGTGCTGCTCATCTTTGTGTCGGGCAAGGTTGTTCTCACTGGTGCAAAGGTTCGCACAGACATATACGAGGCCTTTGACAACATCTATCATGTGCTGCAAACTTTCCGCAAGGCCAGAAATTAGTAGCCTGCCGCACGCACCACGCTTTGCTTTGCGCGCTTTGCTGCTAGTTTTTTCAATCTCGGCGCGCTGCTGGCGGTGCTTGCTCGACAAATGCCCGCCATTCCTCCCGCCCCCCGCTCCCACACCTCCCCACCCCCACATCGCCCTTTTTTCTCTCCTTAACTTTGCATCCCGAGCCGTCGCGTGTTCGGTGTCGTGTAGCTTTTGGCCCTGTGAGCGCAGTATGTCCCGAAGGCACGTTTGGAGTGATGGCACTATGGCAGTTTGGACCCATCCAAGCAACGTTGCAAGATTGTGCTTTACTTGACGTGTTGCATAGTTGTTTTGACTTCCATATTGGAAGTGTGTTTTGTTTGACTTTGGTAACTTAGAAGAAAAAGAAAAAAAACAAAAGTTCTGTTGCTGCGCTCAAGACACACCAGTACCCTCGGTAGATACCTTACTGCACGTGAGCCGAGGCGCAGCTGGCGATGCTAACGACGGGCTGACACAGCGCCGGCTCCCTAAATGTCCAGTCTCTGCCGTAGCGGAGGACGCTTTGCACTGAGCGGTGTCCCGCCGACCTGCCTCGAACGCTTGCACCGAGATTTCACAGGCGTCACCGCCCGCGCCGTGTGGCGAATGAGACGTAGCGTCGGGTCGGACACGCAACAGCGCCCGGCCGGCACAATTTCGAGCGAGTAGCAGTTTGCCAGTTGCAGCGTGGCCAAGAACTGGCGGCACACATCATACGTCTCGCAACCGCCAAACACCGCGCTCATGGCCGCCTCCGCCGCGTGCTGCCGGTCCGCCGCGTCGCGGAAGCGGCCAAGAATTCGCTGCCCGTACGCGGCGATGTCGAACTCCGGCCGCCGCTCCTCCTCGTCCAGAATCGGCTGTATTCTCGACTCCCAGCTGGCCACCCTCTTGGCCACCTCCGCGTCGACGGAGTGCTGCTCCCAGAGCCCGCGCGTTCGCTCCAGGTACTTGCGACACGTTTCCTCGTAGCTGGACGCTAGTTGGCGGAGCTGGTCTGGGTAGATGGAGCGCGAGTCGCAGTCATCCGCGAGGTGCACCACGTCGTTTGTTGCGTCATCTGCATCGCCCACGCCCTCCGGTCCATCCTCGTCTACGCCTGCACAAGCGGCCACGTCCACCTCCTCGTCATCATCCACATCAAACGTCACGGTGTTGACACCCATTCCCATCATATCCTCCTCCTCCTCCAGGTCTTCAAACATCTCCCTATTCTCGTCAAAGATAACGGCTGTGGGTGAGCCCCTACGCATCCGCTGTCTCTTCTTCGTCATCCGACGCCTTAAAATGTCCCTGTAGTCATCTCGAGCGCCCTCGAAGCAGAGGTAGCTTCTGATGGAGGTGCCGCGCGATATCGGCCCCAATAGAGCGTCAACCAGTTGCATCTTGCTCATGCCATCGTCCAAAAACGCTACATATGGCTTGACGGTGGTTGCTTTTCTCGGCCTCTGATATGTTTTCCCCACCCTCAGCTCTTTGTCCAGCTTTTGTATCTTTTGGTGGGGATCCAGAAGCAGAAACGGGTCGCGTCTCGGAGGCTCAGCACCCTCTCTGTCAACCGGAGAAATAAGCCGACTCCTTCTTTTCTTTGCCGAGCTCGCAACACCCACCAGCACCTCTTCCTCGTCGTCAGGCGCGGCCGTCGGGGGCGGAGTGTGAAACGCGTCGTCCTCAAAGTCGATGACCGTTGGCTGCGTGACCTGCTGCTGTTCCGCACTCGAAAGCCCGCCGTGGTGCTCGACTTGCGGCGGCTGACTACCGTCCGGTAATGCCTGCAAATTCTCGTCAAACGGGGGGCAGCCCGCCATGACAAGCGCTCCGGACGGGTGCAAACGCGCTGACAACATGTTGAACTTTGCGGACGCGAGTTGCGCTGCGTCGGAAGCGTGCTGCACGAGCATGGGGGGTATTTGCTTCAGACATGTTTTATCATGAAGAGACCCCGGGGGTGGCAGTTGCGTCGGCGGTAGCGTGACTTGGCGCTCATCGACTTGCGGCAAGCAGTCGTCCAAAGTGAGAAAATTAACGTCATCGGCCAGGAACTCGTCGTCGTCAACATGCGCATCAGCATCGTCTTCATCGTCGCGAGCGGCGTGCTGGCTGCCCTTCAATTGGTTTAACGAGGCCACTGCCGTGTACACCAGGCTGTACAAGTGCTCCACCTTCCGCGAATATATTGAAGTGGAGCCCTGCACGAGCAATGCGGCCTGTGCGAAGTCGACCGGAACATGACTGTCAAGCTGGTGTGGGGGCGTTTGGTCGAGGTCTATGCCGAGGGTGGCGGCGTACTGCAAAAGCTCGCTGGCAACGTCCACGCCCCAGTTGGCGGCGAGATCGCGTATCGGATTAAGCAGGACGCTGAAACTCGGCGGGTCGGCACAGTGTTGCATCTCTGAGGACCTTGGTGCAAATCGCTAGCTGGGAAGAGCTTGCAAGCGGGATCGTAACCGTCGTGTTGCAATGTCTCCCGCTGCGTATCTGCGAACAAAATGCATCCGCTCAGGATTTGGGGTTGTGAATGTGCACCTCACAGGGCGCCCGCTCGCCCTTCGTCAAGTGTCGTTGATCGGATCGATGGGCACGAGTTGCGACGTGGGGCAACCGTCCAGCCTTGGGTTGGGTTTTGAATTTTTGAATTTCTGCGCTTTTGCGCGTTTGGTCGTCGCGACTCGGGGAGCGAGGCCGCCGTCAATCGCCTCGGGTGAAGCGGTCGGACGGCGGCGCGCGCGTCGGCAGTCGGCAGTCGGCAAATGGCACCGGCACCGTCATGTCGAGAATGACATGGACGAGACTGGTTTTGCGTTGCGGGCTCCAAGTGCGGTGCCTGTATACCTTGTGATACAAAATGCCCCGAGCTCAACACGTGCGATGCTACTAACCGCTCAGCTCCTGTTGTCATCAATGACCATGCTCTCCTGCCGTCCTCAAGGCTTTCAGCCGCCGCTGGACTAGCAACCATCTGCTCTTCCCCCATCCATGCTTCTCGATGGCGAAGGGTATAACAAGCGTGCTCTTGTGCTTGAATTTTCCTGAATTGAGTGCCATTACTGTACGCCAACGACAGCGCCATACGCACGCGCGTTTCTTCATTTCCGCGCACCTTGTCTATCGTTGGCATGAGAAGATAAGCCCCACGCTCTTTCGCCTCGCGTCGTCCATACGCTCCCATCCGAGCCGTCTCCATGTCTGTCAGGTGCATCTAGCCGCCGCATGTATCACGAAAGGCAGACGTCCCCACTTCCTCGGGTCATCACCTGACCACCGTGAGCGTGCCATGATATCAGCCATGTTTTCCTTACACCGTCTTGCGACAGATGTTGAATACTCATCGTGCATTTTCCGTGCCGTCATACATTCTTAGAATCACGCTCACTAGTGCTTGACGAGAGACGAACTGCGACAAAACACAATCGAAAGACACGTAGCGTCGGTACCGATCAAACCACAACTGCACCACCAAACTGTGACTCTCAGTCACCAACATTGCACCCAAGCTCATCGAAGCGTATCTCTCACGGAGTACAAAACAAAATGTCCCCAAGCAAGGGCCCTGATGCTTGCCAGCGAGCGCCGTCTATTTCTTTGCCAACAGTTTCACAAGTTAGCCTTCCGCACTAGTAGCAGTCTGCGACTTTCTTCAAAGTACCATGTTCCGCCGACTTTTGTCTTGCCTGCTGACCGCAGCCCTCATTCATGCTGTTTCCGCAGCAGGGGTGGTTCCCGGTTGCGGATCACCGGCGGTGTACACCATTACATTCCGTAACATGCTGACTTCCCGACAGTTCGGCAACTCCATTCCACAAGGAGGTCTCGTGTTCTCCCCGATCACCGGTGCATCTCATTCGGGCCGTGTCTCAATTCTCACCGTTCGTGGCTACGCCTCTCCCCAGATTGAACAGATTGCTGAGACGGGCGACAATCGCCGCCTGGCGAAGCTCGCCCAGCATCTGCGCGACGCCAACAAGGGCGTGAAGAGCGTCGTCGCAGCCAATGGCCCCACCAGACCCGGGCAACGCACAACGCTGCGCTTCACCGTTGACTGCGAGCACCCATTCGTCTCGTTTGTCGGCATGATTGCCCCGTCTCCGGACTGGTTGGTGCTCGTTGCAAACCAGAACCTGTTCATGCAGGGGCGTTTTGTCAAGTCTGTTTGGGGTAAGCTCTTTGCCTATGATGCTGGTACTGACGATGGAGGGGACTTCACTGATCCGTTGGATGCTGGTCTTGACATGCCGTCCGAGCCTCCGAAAAACATTGCTCCTTTGGTGGAGGATAAGACAGATCCTTTCCGCGGTCGTGCAGTCGGTACCTACTTCATTCAAAGGGTTAAGTAAAAATTGGCATGGGTACAGTTCTGACGATGAGGTGGCATAGGCTCTGGTCCATTTCCTTCACGAAGAGAAAATAAACAAGCCGTCCCAAATACATTGCCGCGAAAGAGATACATGGTAGTCCGCAGCGCGAATAAGTAGCATAGTTGCTGTCCGTAACTATTCGCTCTCCCTCAGCCAAGCCATGATGCTGAGGGTTAACCGCACAGCAAGACTTGAGCTTGCCAGCAACCCCAACAACCTCAGACATTATCTTGCGCACCGTTGACAAAAGCCGCAAATTTGCATCCGTGCTACTACGCGCTGCTCTACCCGTGCGCTATACACACTTGCACGAATTAGGCGTTTGCAATCACTTCAACGTCTCCTCCGAGCTCCTGGAGACTATTTGTCGCTGTTGCATCGTTGCATTCATCCTGCAGAGCTCGTCGATCAAAGGTGATACCATGCCTCGGCGTTGCGCATGCGCCACACCTGTGGCCAAGGGAATAGGCCTCTGTCGGCGCACTTCTTTCCTTATCCTGGCGTCATCGGCATAATCAGGTGCAAGGGCGCGCCTACACATTGGTCCGCTACCCGACCAGGGCGTAGTTTCTCAACTGTGCTTTCATTAGTTTTTATTACTTCCCTGTACGAATTCTAGGCGTCACTGCCGGCAGCTATGAGCGGAACCTCTGGGACTAGAAGATACTGGGGGATGCTAGAGGAAGAGCTTTTGTTGGGACTTAAGGCCTTGTCGTCGAAAAACTATTTCACAGTCTCTGCGTTCTGGTTAGCACCTTAACTGCAAATTCATCTCGCCCACCCCTGTGATACTTCTCAGTGTCCCTTTGAACCGTATGTATCGTAGATACTGCATCCCGGATGTGATTTTCGGGAAACATGCGCGTGGATCTGCGGCGCAAAGCAGTCTCAAAAACAGTCTTTCTGAAAATCGATCAGACTGGAGAGCAGTCAGCCATATAAAACGCATTCACAATGCAGAAACATTGACGGCAGGTAGTCAGAAGCTTGCTACACTCAAAAACTAAGCCTTGCTGATATTGACGATGCTTTCTGCTGTGAGGCAGACCAGGCGCGTGTTCTATCGCTCTGGACGGCTGCTGTCGTTCAGCCATCCTATCCTGACGGTAGCTGGGTTCAAGGATGCACCCCATAGACAAACAAGCCTGACCTCTGCCGAACATCTCAGCTCCACGAAGCAAAGAACGGCCAAGGCAAGTTGCACGCGCGTGCAAGCAAGAAGCGCTCATGCGAAACCAGCCGTGGCCTCGGAGGCAACCATCAGAAATTCCGATCCAAATGCAGTAGCTGTTGTCGTGGGCGCCAGTCGCGGCATTGGGTTGGCAATGACTCAGCAACTAGCGACCAGATGGAAGGGTCGCATTGTGGCGACGTGCCGAGAGCCCGATGACGCTGGTGCGCTTTCAGCTCTTTGGCAATTCATGCCAGATCGTTTCAGCGTGGTCCGACTGGACGTTGAGAAGGAGGACACGGTAAGTTGGGAGACGCCAACGACGAAGAACACCCCGCGATGGGCGCGATGATCTAACTTGGGCTGCTGATCTGCGCACAGATTGAAGAGGCTGTGAAAAACGTGAAGCAATGGACTGGAGATTCGCGGGTGGATTTACTAATGCACACGGCAGGCATCCTGCACGATGGAGAAAACATGCCCGAGACATCGCTATCTCGAGTGAAAGCAGACTGGCTTCAACGGAACCTGGCGATCAATCTGATGGGTCCCGTACTGGTGGCAAAGCATTTTGCGCCGCTGATGACGACCTCTCGCAAGAAAGATCGGGTGCCATCGATTCTGGCCACGCTGTCGGCGCGCGTCGGGAGCATCTCGGACAACTCGCTGGGGGGGTGGCTGTCGTACAGGGCGTCAAAGGCCGGGCAGAACCAGGCGATGAAGACCATCAGCGTGGAGCTGCAGAGGCGGGGCGTGATCTGTGTGGCGTTGCACCCAGGCACTGTTGCCACAGACCTTTCGGCACCGTTCCAGAAGAACGTGAAGCCGGAAAAATTGTTTGCCGTTGAAGATGCCGCGAATTGGCTGCTGGACGTCGTGGATTCTTTGGGAATGGATGATACGGGTGGGTTCTTCGCATACGATAGAAAGCCGATTCCGTTTTGAGCACCTTTTCCCCGGTTGCTGTGGGAAATCAGGTGTGCAAGGCAAGTTGGAAGGTGGAAGTTTCAAGTGTGTTATGTCGATTTTGTAGAATGCTGATGCATGGTCAGAAAAATCAGTCGTCAACAACAAGAGAAGGGTAGACATGAGCCATGACTACTGTTTGAGAAATGAATTCTCATCGCTTCGTTGGAGACCAAATGGCCATTTAGTGACCAGTGTTATCAGAGCATCAACCGCCCGAACGGGACAAAAAGAGTGGACCCGCATTACATCTCAATTGGGCGCAGCAGCCCTCAAGGAACAAACAAAAGCTTTTGGGTTCCATGTTTGGTAGATAGCGCAAGCATCGCGCAGGGGCGCGACACAAGGGGCGTTTCAAACGTTTCCTTTCCCCAGCGTCGAGATCAAGCTACGCCATCAGCACCACTCGCGGCATACAAGAGTTGCACAACCGACGCTCGGAGCGGCTCGACTGTCCCCGATGGGGACGGGCATGACGATGTAAGCGCTCCATCACCCAAACCGCAGCTCTCGTGTTCGAGAAGGAAGTCACTTCTCCAGCACCGCGGGCTGAAGTCGCCCGAGACAAGCCGTGCGTTATTCGTAGTGTTTGAGCTCCGCGCTGAGACGACTCACGGTGTGTCGCCTCCACCCCCGGGACATGACCGTCCGTCTGTCTACCTTTTCTTTGCTAGGTACACGTGTGAAGCCGCCGCTCTCGAAGCACTGCGCATAGCGACCGTGACGTTCGGCGGCGCTCATGAGAGAGGAGACGATAAAACGCTTCAAACCCCCGGACTCGCCCACATCGTCTGTTTTCTGAGCAGAACGGTGTACGTTAAGTATGTAGCGAGCACACTGCGCGCAGCCAAATCCATGCGTTGTGAGTTGTTAACAAAAAGCACACGTGCTTGATAAAAAGCAAAACAGCACATTCTTCAAGGCCTCTGTAGAAATGACTTACGAGTGAGTGCAAGCACGTGTCACTGCAACGATACGCAAAGTTCGTGTCTATTACTTGTATTGCAGCGCACGAGAGTGCTGCAGAAGCCGTGATGGAACAGAATCGGGGAGAAAAAAAGGCTGTCCGTGAATCGCACGGAGTCGCGTGCGCAGCTACGGCATTGCGTGTGTGATTCGATGCCTGTGGAATTCACGGCGAGGGAACACCAGGATACGGTTAAGCGCTAGCATTGCGCCAGAGTGAAAGCCGACGATATTCAGCAACCGGGGCCTGGACTCACTCGCCAACCAACCGGGGGAAGCGCCACATCGTATGTTTGTAGCTCGCTGCCGGATAGAGTGCGACGTCGCTCATGTGAGAGTCATGACAAGTTGGCTGATCATAGATTGCTGATAGCGGCTTCAAGTGTGCTGTTGTGGGATTGATCGTCGACCTCCCAGTGTAAATCATTATCCAAAACTGCGAAACAGGCCGGCGATGAAGACTGCAAAAGGTTTCGTCACATATTTACGTTATCGGTTTCTAAGTCATTTTGGTCGTTGGGTGCAGTTATTCTAAAGTGCTGCATTTGTGAGCGCATGTCTATGGAGCATCTCCTTGCCTTGATACGTATCAGACAAAAATCCTCGACGCATCGGCTCTGGCTGCTTGAGTGACTACGCGGGTATCAGTCGGTTGACTGGACAGTACTCTTTGCCATGCTTACGTTATTAGTTGACAACATGTAGGCCACGGACAACTACACGGAAGGACATAGTAGCGCCCTCACCCATCTCTCGCTTGTCCGTTATCGTCTTCCGTTCAGACGCCAAAACTTCAGAGAACGGAACAGATATCGTGCCAAGAACGGCCTTGCCGTTCATGAGCGTCAGCTCAAAGTCAGGACTCTTCGCCACAACGTCATGGGTGAGAGGTATGCGCACAGCCCAATCATAACTAGGGTTGAGCGCGTCAATGCCTGGGTTGTTGAAAATTATCGGCGAGAACATCTCAAGCGACCCGAAATTCAACTTCACCTTTGAGGCGGCTTTTTCGAGGGGACCGGGAATATTGAATGCTGCAGGAACCATGACAGTCGCTAGACCACATAGAAGACCCTTTCCTGTGTGGTCGGGCAGTTCGAAGCTCAGTACATCCTCGCTGAGTTCGTAGATGGTAGCCTTCACGGTGACGGTAGCACCAGTGTCTTCCCCTTTGTGTTTCAGCGGAATGTCCGCTGTCTTACCTGCCAGTAGTATTTTTTCAACAGAAATCATACCCGATCCCAGATCGTCGTCTCCGGCGAGGTCGTCATCATATGCTTGTATTTTCAACACCTGGTCATGATCTGAGAGAAGGAAGTCCCTTCTTTCGTCCCATTCCGGAGTTGTATCGTTGTTCTTCGTGGTAGTTTTCCAGATAGGATCTATTCCAAACTTCACTTTGCAGTACACATCTGGAATATCCTTGATGAATTGTTTGGGAACTTTGAAACCTTGACCCTTTTCAACAGTGAAACGTACTACGCCAAGCGGGGGTTTGTATGTCATGAAGAAGTCGTTTGCCGGGTCAAGCTTGACTAGCAGCCGGTTTGGCAGCACGAGAATGGAGGCAAGAACGTTATTGATTATGGAACGGATGGTATCATCAATAAATGAAAAATCAGCGACCTGAGCCAAACCAGTAAAGTCGAGTTCAAGATCTGGCTGGTTGATGAATGCGACTTGCATGGCAGACACGACGGGCATGCGTTCAATGAGAGGACACAACAGAACCGACAGTCGGCCCTTGATCTTGACGGATTCAACGCCGAACTTGAGCACACTGCTTGCAAGTTCAATGTCGCAGTCACCGTCCCAGTGAACGTCAATATTTAATTTGACGACACCCCTTTCGCGAGTGAGTACATCAACGTTGTCGAACTTGATCGGCTTGTTTCCAAGATCAATCTTGACGAAATGTAAAGATTTGAGGGGACCCGGCAATATCTCGGCAAACATCGGTTCTACGATCTCCTTTGTGAGTTTTGCTCCAGCAACATTGATGTAGTCCCATAGCTGCGCCACCAGATCATTGAGGAAACCGACGGATTCGACGCCTCCAGATGCAATAGAGGCAGCAATAGCTGCGGAAACAGTAGCGGAAGCTGCCATTACAATGTTTAAGAGTAAGTGAAAGACAGATGGGGACGATGAAGTAGGCGTAGAGCGTGGCGGGCGACTTTAAAGCCGGAAAACAGGATGGGGATGTGGCACAGTTCCGGTGGGGAATTACGTTGAGCGGGACGATAGCGGCTGGCCCGCCGAACGTACGCGGAGGGGGCTGCGAAGAGGCCAAATAGATGTGGGAAAACGTGCTTCCAGCAGCGCTCTCTGGAGGACGGCGATGGTTGGGATTGGCAAACGATGATCGCAGCTGACGGTCAAATTGCATCGCTCAATGCATCTCGGTCGGGCGTGGCGTGACGTGGTTGGCCCACTTCCCGGAACAACTGTATTGTTTCGGAAAAATCGGCAATGTAAGCGCGCATCGAACCAAGAAGTGAAGGCGTCGTGACCTCGACTTCTGCGGAGCGGCGTCAACGTTGACGCTCGATGCAGAACAGTGGGCGTCCGTCAAACTACCACCTGAAACAGATTTGGCAGCGAGAACAGGCAGTCTGTGCCATGCGCATCGCGCGGTATATTCTCCTGTCAATCATCTAGCTCAAAACCACACAACTGCGACCCGATTCATGGCTCGACGCCATTTTCTGTCACTATGTGAGCATGCCAACCAACCATCTTTCGGTTTCTCAAGTTCGACTTCGTCGTCGATAGCTACGTTTTTCGACGGCAAGAGAGCACTCATGTGAAACTTACATCTCACTTACGTATCCCCGCCATGGATCATTCTCACACACGCCAGCATACGTAGTGAGACGGCACGGAAGTCTGGTTTTTAACATAATGCGCGCGAGCTATAAAATGAGAACGTCTTTCGTGTTTGCACGACAAATGATTCAAGCAACACCTCCCCCGCTCTGATGCGCTTTTGCCTGTCAGTATTGACAGAGCCACATTCAAAGTACAATCGGTGAATATTCACACGCAAAAGCTTGAGTCGGAACAACTGAGCTCCGTCATTTGCTTCGGCCACAAACATGTTATATTTTAGAAACGCCCTCATACCTCTGTTTTGCGACTGAAAATGCTACATTCCCAAACTTGGTTCAAATCCTGGCCTGTTACCTTCGCCTCTTCTTCTTCTTCTTCTTTGCACCATTGGTTGGCGCCGTTCGTTTGCCCTTTGATTCGCCCTGTGGCTGTTGCTCTGCCGTCTCATCCCCGATTACAACTTGATCCAGCTTCTCAATGATGGCCTGTTCGTCATCCGAATATTCCGCTATCATGGCCGTAAAGCCAAGGCCCACCGCTATCACTTTCACCTCCAGCCCTTCTAGAGATTCCATTTTCTTTGGTTTTGTAGAGCTCCTCGGCCCCGCGCCGTACCCTAGTTCACCGTAAGTAGGGCTCGGGCCCCAGCTAATGACAGAGCGCTCCGCCGCAGCAACCACACTGGTGACGCCAGCTGCCACTGATCTCACCTTCCAACCCTGAAGATCAAACAGCGGTTTCGGGTACATGACGCTTTCGCCGCTTTTTTTGGTCACTCCCCAGAAGAAGATGCTGTGCCTCGACTGTTGAACCGCAAACGAGCAAGAGGAGCCTGCCGCAACATAGTCGATTTTATATTGATCTCCGTCGAAAGCGGCGATGTTTCGCGGTAGAAGCTCGTCATTTGGTTGCCGATGGCCCAGTCGTCCGTAGCCGCCCCACCCCCAACTCCACACCTTGCCGTTTTGGTCCAACGCCAGTGTGTGGTTTGCGCCGGATGCAATCTGCTGAATGTTGACCCCTTCCGGAAACGGCACACGAGTGGGAGTGGGAACGGCATCAAACGCAACTTTGCCAGCGCTCTCAATTCGCTCCCCGGTGCGCCCGTTGCCCAGATGGCCGTGCTCACCGCTTCCGGCGGCGTACACGTCCCCCCCCTCGCACAGAAACATGCTGAAATCGTTGCCAGCGGAGACTTGTTTGACGCGCATGCCCGTCGGAACAGAAACGACGGCCCACGCCGCAACGTCCGCGCGAGAGCCAGTGCCGAGCTGGCCGTGCGAGTTGATGCCGGCGCCAAAGACGCGGCCAAGGCTTGAGACCAGCAGCGTGTGGGAGCGGCCGCAGGCGGCGTGAACGACGCGTTCTCCATTCTCCAACGGCGGCTGCAGCTGGCAGAGAGTTCTTCGCGCGGCCAAGTCGGCAAAGCCCAACTGCGCAAAGTCGTTGCGGCCGAGGCCGTACGCCGCGCCGTGCGAGTCGACGAGCACGAGGTGCGCGGCGGAGGGGCCCGAATAGACGGCCGTGAAGGAGACGTGCTGGAAGGGCGGGAGCTGGAGGCGCTGGGGGGCGAGGTACTCGTGGCCGGCGTCGGAGCCGCCGCGCTTGAGCACGGCCTTGGGGAGCGACTTGCGGCCCATCAAGTCCCACTTGGTGGAGCCGCAAAACAAGAGGCAGGTGCGGGAGGCCGCGGGCGGCGGCGGCGGCGGCGGCGGCGGCGAATGAGGGCGAGCGGGCTGACGGCGGCGCTGAGCGCCATTGGCGTTGGGCGAGGGCGCATCGGGGGGGTGAGGGGCGTCGCGGGGGGGCGGGGGCACGGGGGAGGCGGCGTCGGCCTCCGGCGGCGCGGCCGGGGGGGAGCCCTGCTTCATGGCGAGACGCAAACGGTGGACGCGGCGTGGAGCGAAGGCGTGCGCGGTGTGCACGGCGAGCGCGGCCGTGCACTGGACCGCCGACAGGTTTTTGCGCGCCGCTGCACACGCGCGCTTTTTGGCGCCAATCTGGACGTGTGCCGCGGCAGTGCGCGCGCCGGCTCACCCTCCGTGTCGAGCCCGTTCCCCCCCCGCCCGCTCCCGCGACCCGAAGTGACGGCGCACGGCGCGGCCGCCTGTCACAAACGCTGCATCGCAATCACGCAAAGTTGAAGGCAGATGATTAAGGCTTTTTTTACTCTCTTTCGTCATCTTCCTACTTTCCCCCGTTTACTCATTCGTCATACTGCTGTGTTCTCGCCTGTGCCTCCGCCGTCCATATTAACGTCCCCGTCGTTACCCCCTTCTTTACTTTGCCCGTCTTCTTCTCCCCCCTTTTCTTCATCCATGTAAATAAACGTCTGCGGAACGGGCACGTCTCCGTCGTCATCGCCGCCGTCGTTCACCGCTTCAGCCTCCCCGTTGGCAGCACTCGTCTGCTGCCCTTCGTTCGCCCTCCCGGCTGAGGGAACGCTCAGCGTCGCAATCGGGACCGTACTTTCCTCCATCCCCGGCTTTGTGTCTCGCATCATCACAATCCCCGCCACTCTTCCGCTCACAACCGGCTCGTATCTCTGTTCCGCTTCTCCCGGTACATCCCAAGTGATGTATTTCTCTTGAGCCGGCAACACCCGACATGGGTTGTCCAAAATCGTGTATGGCGCCGGCGCCTTCTTCTTCGAGTCTTCTTTATTCGCCTTGTCCTCGTCGCCGTCACCTTCATTTTTCTTTTTGCTTTCCACCTTTTCCGTCGCCTTTGGAGAACTCTTGCTCTCCGCCTCCTTCTTTCGCGCCGCCGCTCTGCGCATTTCCCGAGCAATGCTCTTGGCAGTTACGCTCAAAATTGCTTTCGGAGCGCTCGAAACTTCTTTCACTTTTTCCGGCGGACCACTCGGTACGTAAGCATACAAATCCTCCGACACATCGCTTTTCACCTTCATTACGGGCATTTTCAAGTCTTTGTTGAGGCAAATAAGTGCAGCTGGTTTCACAGTTAGACCAATGAAATGCACTAACGGGAACCAGTACCAGAACTGAGTGAACATTGCGAGGCCAACAATGGCACTCATTCTCGGATGTCCATTTGCTGACGTCAGCGCTATAACCCCGTTTCTTCCGCCCGCATCAGCGATGCCTCCTGCAACTACCGCTCCAAAACGCGTGATAACGTCCTCCAGCTTGGCACCCCATGTGCTCTCCAAGTTCTTCCTCATCAACGACGACTTTGGTGATCTTTCTTCAGTGTGGTGCATGTAAACGAGAGCTAATCCTATAAATGCCCCCTGCCTCACAAAATCGATGGGATCCTCCGATATTAATTTCTCCAGAATACTCACAGCAGCGGGCATTCCAGTTCCCATGCATGATATACCGATGGCCATTGCCGCACCATAGCGAACATGGGCGTGACAGCTCTCGGCAAGAAGAGAGACGATGTTAGGTAGCAGCTTTGGATGCCTGAATAGAACAAACCCAAGTGCTATGACAGCAGCTCGACGCACATCGTCATTCACATCGGATACCGCGGAATGCAGCAATAGTCGAATGGCCTTGTTGTCGGCAGTTCCGCAATACGCTAGAGCTACAGCGTACATGGCTCCGTACCTCATGATGGGTTCATTGTCAGCGAGCATCTTCTTGATCATCGGCATCGCATCATCTTCTCTTCCGTAGCATACCAGCGCAATTCCAAGAGCAACCCCTCGAATGATCTTCTGGTGCTCAGTCTCAACAGCATATGCATACATTTCGTTGCAAACGTCTTCAGATCCAGAGCCAAGCGCAATTAGTCCCATGCCAATTCCAGCAGCTTCACTCGCCACTGCAGAATCAGTGTACAAAACGTTTTTGAGTTCTTCATAATACTCACTTTCCCGATTCCTCCCGTCCCATGAGGCCATCGCCGAGAGCCCTAGACCGAGACAAGCTCCATGTTTTACGACCTCATTGATTTCGGGGACCCGCAATGCGTCGTACAAGTATTGCTTTGCAATCACCGGTCTGTTGTTCTCAATGGACAATGTAGCGTCCCGCCCTCCTGTCGCAGCTATAAGTCCCAGAGCATAGAGGGCGCCGCCCTCAGAGTATGAGGCTGCTGCTCCTCGCGATGCCGTGTTCGGTGGAAGATATGGAGAGAGAAGATTTAGGGCAGCCGATGTATGTCTGGCATGAATGACACCAAGACAGGATGTGGCGGAAAACTTTGCCCAGGCCGTATGTCTTGCAAGCCAGTCCAAATTTTCGCGCAGAAAGTTGTCGATGGCTGTCCCACTATGAGCAATAGCATTACAGAATAATAGAGCGGAATCACACACACTGCTTCGTCCGTCAAGAGATTGTTTGATTTTCTTAAGCAGATACATGTCAGATTTGTTCTTGGTGCACAAGAAATCAAAATATAATTCCGCGGTCGCTTGGCCCATGAGGACCTTTCTTAGCTTGAGGATCTTTTTATCCTGGTTAGAAGTCGGTTCTGTTGATATGGGCGGAGTTGAAGTTTCAGCGGCAGGTTCAGTAGAGCTATTAGGTGTCTCAGTCTCCATTGGAACGGGATCATCCGCATTCGGGGTGGATTGCTCGTTTTCGGTCGTCGGTAGAGCTGCAGTCGTCTCTGAGACTCTGGGCTCCGGAAGAAGTTCCAGAACCTTTGCAGCGAAGAAGGGGGCATCATTGTCAACAATGTCAAAAGCAATTTGCAGAGCCATGAGTTCGAGATTTGTCTCATTCTTCTTTCCGCCGACTTTTTCCTCATCCACAAGACTCAGAAGAATATCTGCAACACCCTTGGCATTTCCCGTGAATGCATAACAGTTTGCGACGGCAATGTAGTTTCTTGTTTCGTATGAGAACTGGGTGACGTGAATGGATGCAATGAGATTGAGAACTCGTGCCCGATAACCTCTCGATGTGACGAGGTGCAATGCTGATTCAAAACAATACGCAAGTGCCTCCATTTTGTCTGCGTCGGACTTGCAACCCTCAATAATAGCTGCTTCGATTTTATCTAATCGATGAGCTTCGATCGCCACCCCAATTGCCTCGCGGACTTCTCCCTTCTCAATGCATCCGTTCAAAACACGTTCGACTACATCTTGTAATGCAGCAGCATAAGCATGTTCGGTACTAGAGCCCACAGCACCTTCTTGATTGCCAGTTTCTCCGCGCTTCTTCTGAAGCGAGATGTAGTCATCGATACATCTTGCGCGCAAAGTGTTTGCAAATTGAGATTCGGCATCTACATCAAAGAGAGGTCCTGCTGATAGTGCGTAGTGGAGCGCTTCGTCAAGGGAACCGAGATGAAAGTTGACCTTGGCTGCAACTATAGCTGCAAGATTTCGCTCAGAAAACGTATCGTCCTCTGATAGCTCCTGGATTTTCACTACTGCTCCCGAGATTTCCGGCCAAAAGGAATCGGCGAGCGTATTCAGCGTGCGAAGCGCGTGAGCTTGAAGGATCGGTTCAGTCTCCTCCAAGAGTGACAAGGCAGGCGCAGCAGAGCTGAGGATGATTGATTCGACGGCTACACCCATGACGGCGGATAGTTGTTGATCAGATCGCCGGTGCAACACTCTTGCGAACGCACAAAAGTACGGCAATCACCTTTCCAGCAGATCCGCGTGCGATAGTTGTAGGGCCTACGAACACAATAGAAGCCAGTTTATGGGGGTTATTGAATGTTGTACTGCAATGATGCGGCGAATTGAGCGGCGCAGGAATTGGGTTTGGCTGCGGAGATGGAAGGATGCTCTGAGCACTGGTGTTGGGGGTCGTGCCTGCCACCTTGCTTCTTGGGGCCGCTTGCGCGTAAGCTGCTGGAACTTCATTGAGAACGTGGCCACCAGCGACCAATGGCATTCCCCGATGCATTAAATCAGGCTTTGTATAATTAGTTTTTTTTCTAGGACAATTATGTGGCCTGCTTGATTTAACTTGATCTTCCTTTTGGGGAACATGGCCAGCAATCAAGGGTCCTTCCGGTGCTTTAAGACATTGAAGACGTTATTGAGACAGGTCTGATATATGCTTGAGTGACCAGAGTCGTCTAGGAAATGATGTAAGCGGTGGAAGATAATTGACGGTACGGAACGTACAGACATTGCCGATCACAACTTGCGACAGAGGTATAGATTGCGTAAATGAATAGACACCATGTGGGACTCGCTCAGGCTGCAACGCCGTATCTGCGTCTTAGCCTTCTGTGGAATTCTACTCCCCCGAACCTGAGCGTTGGAAGCACTGAACAAGTTTCCCTAAACATGACCGCAGGTGTGCAGCACAGTGAGCCACATTGATGACCGTTTGGTAGCAGTTTTGCTCGTTGTCGATCAAGATCGTCGCCTACGTTTCATTGATTAACGAGCAATGTGTCGATGTGATCGACAACTAATAAAAATATCATACAGAAGCGCGGGACAACGGGGGAAAGTGCGCGGTCAAAGTCGTGAACGATTTATTTCTCAACTGAAATTAAGGCGGGGGAGAATCACTTAATATGGCTCACTCCAGGGTGTGAGACACAATTAAGAAATAGAGGACTCGACAGGAAGGCGACGGTAAAGCATTTACTTGCCTGCCTTCTTCTTCTTTTGCATGGCGCGAGTGTAGAACTCCAGTTCCTTACCTTCGAGAATGTAGCCATCTGCTCTTCCGCACTGACCGGGGCGCGATGAAAGAGCGGCGAGCAAACGGCCGCTTTGGAAGAGCTCCTTGACACCTTCGTCCAAGGGCAGACGATCGGCAGCTCTCTTGGATTGTTTTTCAGCCTTCTTCTTTGTAATGGTCTCCCCCTCATTCTCGCCAGCCTTCTTCTTGCCAATGTCAATGCCGTAGTAGTTGTGGTAGTAGCGGCGGAAAGGGGTGGCATCGATCTGCACAATGCAGCCCTTGACAAGGGTGTTGGTGCGTACAAGCTCATTGTTGGATGCGTTATACACGACGTTGAGGATACGGGATTTGTGCGCAATGCCCTCCGATCCCCATGCAAAGTTGCCGGTCTCCAGACGCAGGCCGCGCATCTTGAGGTTGCCACCGCGGACGCGAACGGGACGCACGAGCTTGGTGCCCAACTTAGTTTGGGCCGGCTGGCGGCCCAATTCATACTTTCTCTTCTTGCGGAAGTACGGGTGCTTTCCACCCGTGAGACGGCGCTTGTGGCGTGAATCGCGCGAAATACCTGCAGTGGGTGAGACGGAAGGGGGCGGTGGACAGGGTTAGAAGGGGGCGGTGTACAGGGTAAGAAGGGGGCGCGCGAGCGCAGGCGCGGCGCGAAGTCTGGTAGGAGGGGGCGATCTGCGACGTACCCATTGTGCGGCGGCGGCGGCAGAGAGCGACGGGGCGGGAACGAGCGAGGGGCCGAAGCCAATGGAGTGGGCGCTGGCACGATGAACGATTATCACGCTGGGAAGAGCGTAGCGCACGCGGCGTCGCGCGGTGGCGATGAGCGCGCGCGTCGACGGCGGCAAACAGCTCGCGGAGCCGCAGTCGGGCGCCAAACCGGATCACAAGGGCGGCGCCCCACTCGGGGCGCGCGCGGCCGCAGCAGTGATGCGCGCTGGCGCTGCAGCTCAACACGTTGCCGCGTGGCCACGTGCACACATACAGGGCATGGGCTGTCGGCGAGAAAAGGGCTGCTGCCTGCCAGCGGGCGGGCGGCTCACAAGCAACGGACGCGGCGCGTCCGGAGCGCGGCGGCTGTGGCTCGGCCGAAGCGTTCGGTCGTCGCCGTCGTCGCCGCCGCCGTCACCGCCGTCGTCGCCGCCGCCGCCGCCGCCGCCGTCGTCGCCGCCTCCGCTGCGGTCGCCGCGGCGGCCGCCGACGTTGCCGCCAGCGTGGCGCCGACGCAACGCGCCACGCGCCACGGCTCGCAGCGCCGCCGCCGTTCCAACGCGCCGCCTGCGGTCCTCCAGCGGCGCCCCCCGCCGAGCCGCCCCCCCCTCCGCGCGCCACTCGCAATGCGCCCCGCTCCCTGCGCACACGTGTGACAGCGCGCTTTGCCGTCATGCACGGCGAAGCGAAAGTGAAAAGGGCGCGTGAAATTGGCGCGCCCCGTTCGGGGCGCGCGCGCGCCCTAAAGACGCGCGCAACGGCTGGCGCACGACGTGCGCGCCATGCCTGCGCACCACCTTCGTCGCCTTCGCCGCCGCTGCCACCGCCCCCGCCACCGTCACCGCCACCATGACAGAGCCGTCCTCCGCCGACGCCGGCGCCGGTGCTGAGGCCCTGCTCGGCCTCGCCGCCGGCCGTCCCGTGCGCTTGCCGCCCACCGTCTCCGATGCTCCGCCCTCCTCGTCGACGACGTCCGCGCAGCCGCCGCCCTTCCTGCCGCCCGTCGACCGCCTTCCCGCGCTTTCCGAGTGGCGAGTCGAGCCATTCCCTCCGCCGCTCCCACCCCCTTTGTTGGAGCCTCCCCCCCCGACCGACGCTCTCCGCCCCTCGCCGTGGCCTTCCCACCAGTATGCATATCCTTGGCATGTGGGCTACGCCTACCCGCCCTCGCAACTCTACTACTACCCGCAACCGCTGCCGTACCAGCGCCAGCCGCTCGCCGTTCCGCCCCCGCCCGTTGTGCCTTCTGATGTTCCGCCCTTGCGATCTCTCACCTCTCCGCTGGACAAGCTGCGGCCCCTCGCCGACCGCGACCCCGTCCTCCGGCCGCCCACCGCCGATGGCGACTCCGCCGCCGTTCAGCCCACCCCTTCCCACGCACTGCCGCCATCGCGGGCAAGGGGCGCACTCGCCGAACTTATAAACCCCACCGATACAGTTCCCGGCGCCGAGAATCACCAACCCACCCCGTCGCATCTCTCTCAAGCTCTCCAGCCTGTCAGCAGTGCGCCGGACACGTCGACCAAGTCTTCCCTCGCCATTCTGGTCGAGGCCTCCAACGAGATCCCGCCCTCGAGCACGCCTGAAAAGCCGGCCTTGCAAACCGAGCCGTCGGACGCGTCCACTGTCCTGCACCACAACACCTCGCAATCCACCTGTGCCCGCCCCTCGCCGCCGCAACTGGTCACTCCGCTGCGTTTGCCGCACAACCATCGCGGTAACATCGCGAAGAAGGAACATCAAAAGTCATTGTTGGCTGGAAATACGTTGCGCCCGCTTGAGGTACAACCGAACCATGACGCTCGCAATGGCGAATCAAGAGACGTTACGCACCTTAATGCCAAACTGGAGCCCGTTTCAAAACAATCCGTCTCCGTCGCAACCCCACAGTCGCCCTCGCTGCTCGAAAAGGAAAATACTGCTGTCCACGCGCACAGCGCTTCCGCTCCACGTCGTAGCCAACTGGCGCGCGGCGCGCTGGATCAACCCATTTGCGTCTCTTTCCCTGCCACGACCGTTGCCGATGGGCGTGCCATCACATCTTCGGAGTGGGTTGCCGAAGCTGATAAAATGCATCACACCGACAGAACCGACGATCTTCAGTCCACGAAAACCAACCAGGGGCATGTGGTAGACCCATATTCGGACAAGTCGAGCGACAGGAACAGTGATCAGCAACGACGGATCAACACGGAAGAGTGTTCCAAATACCACACCCCGAGGGCTAGAGCATCCAGGGACGCGAACCGCACGGTGGGTAGAGGGAGTCGGAGGTCCACGAAGACTCGCGGTCGGAGGTCTAGGCGAAGACCCATATCAATCAACGATCTGGATAGCGAGGACAACCATGACCATGTGCACGGGAGCGAGAGCGACGGCGGTGTCGCTTCCGTTGTCGACGAGGACGAAGACGGCAACTCGAGCTCGGAAGAAACGAGGTGTCCGTGTGGGTCAAAGGAAAACTCTGGCATCATGATTGCCTGTGACCAATGTAACACATGGCAGCATGGGAAGTGCATGGGGTTTCGGCGAAACAACGAGCTTCCAGAACACTACTTCTGCAATGTTTGTCGTCCTGACCAAATGCGACCCAATTGCATTGCTCATCCTAAGTTCAAGGAGCGCTATGGTCGGGACCGAGAAGGAAAAGAGTCTCGCGCGGGGGAAGCAGAGTCGCTCATGGCTAGCATACGCCCTGCAGAACTTCGAAAGCTGTTTATGTCAGATTTGAGAAACAGGAAGTCTGCTGGTCGAACTCGCTCTGACGTCGTGGT
The DNA here is from genome assembly GCA_019155205.2 of Gracilaria vermiculophylla. NCBI lineage: Eukaryota > Rhodophyta > Florideophyceae > Gracilariales > Gracilariaceae > Gracilaria > Gracilaria vermiculophylla. The sequence goes on along the minus strand of JAHNZQ020000010.1, from coordinate 455,673 downwards.
TCGCTATGCTTCCCTGTTCAAGACTCAATACCCCAAGAGTCGGCAATCGATTGTCGACGGGCTGAGCGTCATTCTAGAATTAAATAAGGCAGAAGTCGGGGAGAGATTTGAGAGTGCTCTGAAGCGACTGCGAACGGAAAAACCGCAAGACGACGGATTTGATCGAAAACGGAGCTCGGTGGCACACGAAGCGGATCATGCGGAGCCAAGCCAGCGCAGTGCAGGGAATGGTCGGACTCAGGGACAGAAGAGAGCGCGTTCAAATGTCACTGATGCCGCAGAGGGCAATACGGCACGTCAGGACTCCGGACATATCGAAAGTGTTGTCGAAATTGATCCTCATTGTGATTCTCGCGGGATGTCAAGAGAGGAACGCAAATTGCAGCAGACCATGAAACTTTTCGCGAGAATGGAAGAAAGGGAACGCGAACGCAAACGACCGAGAACACACGAGGCCGGAAGCTCTCCAAGAACGTCACCAGTGGGCCGACCGAAAGCGTCTAGAGCTGGGAGCCAGGTCCGTGGAAACGCTTCCAAGTCGAGCTTATCGCCGTCTGGAACCGGAAATGAGGAGCCGGGTGAAAGCCCTGCGGTAGCTGACGCGCGGCAGCAATGTCGTGCTTCTGAACCGAAGCAAAAGCGAAAATTAGCTGATCCTAACGTGCTCGTACCCTCAGAATCGAGGCAAACGGAGAAGCCTCAATCATTGCAATATCAATCCTTCGAGGCTGAACAGCTTGTGTTGACCCACAAAAGTTCAAGCACATCGCATATCAGCGGAGACCTAGGCAGAGATGCTAGCCGGCGCGAAAGAGACTCTCGATCTAGAGATCGAATCGAGAAGTCGGCTATCAATAGGAAAGACAGTGTCTCTCCTGAAAGTCACAACGTCGGATCGCGAAGGAGGAAACACTTTTTAACCGAAAGAGCAAGATCAAACGAAGTCAAGCGCCGACGAACTGGGCCTCTTAAGGATGTGGAGAGACGATTTTCCGCGGGCAAAGACAGTCCAGAACCTGAAAAGGCGCTGGACTTCCAACTCTATGTACCTGGGCCTTCAGTCCTTGGCAGCAAGAGCATTGTGAGAGAGAGGCTTTCTGTGGTAGAACGTGGGCCCGTTGCCGAGGAAGAATTTAATGCAGACAAGGAGAAGAATGAAGAAGTGAAGCCTAACCGCAAGGAGTGGCTGTTAAAACGAGAGCGAAAGATCGCCCAGAATAAGAGTGTGGGGTTGGATCTCGAAAACTCTCCGGCAAAGAAACGCCTTTTAACGGAACGGAGGATTGAAGAGATCGAAAAACAGGAAAGCAGAGCTAACGATGTGACTGAAACCGACGATACAATACCAGCTAGAGTCCCACCTACACTTTCTGTCAGTATGATTGTCGTCAGTCAGAAAGAGAGTTTGCCGGACAACGGTCAAATACTCGAATCTACGAGGTTGGTTCTGCGGGAAAAAAAGGAGGAAGGGAAGATTAAGAAGGAAAAAGAGGTTGACATTGCTCATGCCTTGAAGAAGCGACCAATTATGTTTGTTGGAGCTCGAGGAAACCCAGAAAGCGAGGAAGTCATTTCGAAGTCTAGCGACCCATGTTCGGATGAGGCCGGAGAACGGAGTCTCATTGAATCAAATGAACGCGTGCCCCACACTTCATCTCCAACGGCACGTTTGAGCTCAGCTCCAAAACCCGTTTCTGATCCGCCGGAGAACAAAAGTTCGAAGCCGTCCACCCCACCTCTGAGAGTGCCATCTCCAAAGGTCTCGACTCCAAAGCACACGTCCACGAGCGTTTTGCCAGCAACTGTTGCGACAGTAATGGCTGCATCCCCACGAAGGAAGTCTCCTGTGGCATCACCCAAGCTTCGTTCTTCCCCTCTCCCCTCTTTCAGAAGTGCGATTCGAACCACAACGAAGTCATCACACCATGAGTCACGATCGCCCTCTCCACCGATTACTAATGAGAAGATGGATCTCCCAGGTGAAAGACAGCCTATAAAGCTTACTACTGGATCTCAAAATTCTCGCTTCAAGAGTAGTAGCCCTTCCCCTGAAAGGCAGGGGACATCGAAGACGTCTCCAAGCGGTACATCGAATCCGTCTGAAGGTAGCACCACTGTCCAGAAGAAACTAGATGTTGGGAATACAGAAAGCGAAAAGGCCTCACCGGAATCGTTAACGAAGACGGCAGCTCAGACAACATACCCAAGTCGAGAAGAGATTGTCATGTCTGAAAACAAATCTGGCGACCTCGGTGGAGAGCCAGCTCCAGCTGCAGCCTCTCCCAAAATGACATCGCGCTCCCCAGCGCCTCCCGTTAATGCTCTTCGGTCTATTCGTTCCATGCCAGTCGCGGACATTCGAAAGGCATCCTCTGGACAAAACACTTCGAACGCATGCAGTGATGTCCAGAAGACAAAAAGCAACGGTGCTGCGGAGCCTTCGAAAATGGATATTCCGTCGAGTGGTGCGACGATTAGCGATGTTTTCCAAAGAAGACTAGAAGGCTTCTGGAAGCCTGCGGCAAAGACACCTTTGAAACCCCCACCGAAACCAAGCTCTGCTCCCCCTCCGTCCTTTAGCATTAAGGGTAGTACCGCAAAGCTGGGAGCCGCATTGCCTCTCAGCTGCAAACCGAACCTGGACACTTTGCGCAATTCAACTGGTTTAAGTCCTAGAGTTAGCAGCATGAGCAACGGGTATCACCAAGGCTCCGGACGGAGTTTCCGCAGCAAGTCAATGGATTATGATAGACCGCGTAACTCTTTACCCTCTTTCTCTCAGTCAAAACGTTCGCATTCATACAGCCATGGAAGAGGATATCCGAGGAGTAGCTCTCACAATATGAACAGCGGCAAACCTAATTATTATGACGATCGAAGACGCTTCGGTCGGGGGAGAGATTCTTCGCACCATAGCCGCGATGATGATAAGGGGAAGAATGGAGGCACGCCAACCCAACTTTGGAGTAGAAGTTACGCCTACCGAAATAGTCGTCCGAGCATGTCAGATGATCATGATCGAAGTCTGCACAGGCGACCTGGAGACGGGCCAATGGATCCCGATGGGCTGAGACGTGGTCGAAAACCGTTACAAGATTCCTGGGTACCAATGGGAGGACCGCGCCAAAATCTTGGATTTCAGGGAATGAACGGAGGTAGCAACAGAAGAATGAACGGAGATAGCTATGGACGAGGAAGTCGTCGAGGGCATAGCCATCAAGGTTAATTTCGTGACGTACATTTTGGCTTACTGGTAAGATATGACAACCATTGTTGCCAACTTCGGCAACCTGTACATATGTAACAGACAGGAGTAGCCTCTGTGGTTAATCTGCAATTGCCAATTCACAAACTCCGCGCTGAACTTCAATAAAGCGTCTGCATAACATGTAACTCGAAAACTTGCACAGGTGTGGAGACGACCAGTCCCACTCAAGCACGCAACTTCTAGCACTTGGGATCGAAAGTGGATTTGTTTTACATAGAATTGTGACAATGCCCTTGCTGGACGTTTGCGACGAGAGGGAGACGGACTTGCAGGATTCTGTCCGAGCGGAAGGTCGCCAAACCAAACCCAACCCCCTAAATGCAAACACAAACGCAAACCCGAACCAAAAGCAAACCCAAACCCGAGCCCCTAAAGAACCCAAAACCCCCAACCCCGAAACCCCTAAACCCCTACCCTACCCTACCCTTTTCCCTACCTGCCCCGCTCTTTTTGCATCTATCAAGTGTATTTGTGTAAAATAAGAAGCGGACACTTCACAAAAGTCTCGTCCCAAAGTCAAAGAAGCATTTGAAGTGGCCTGTATGTAATGATCACAACCATCCGTTCCACAGCTCTAGAATAAGACATGACAGTGCTGGTTGTATCAAGGATGAAAACAGTCTCGCATTAATCAGCTATTAGTGCTTCTCTAGACCAGTACGTCAGACTACTCTGCTATTCTGCAAGGCTGATACAAATGATTGAGTTCTCTTAGCTCTCCGGTGGTTCTACACCAGCAGAAATTGGTTGCGAGTGACTGTCCATTTGTCCTCCTTTCAGACAAAGGGCACAATGTACAAGACAATGGGTGGGGACGACAAAAACCTCGACCCCTCAACACAAAACTGGTTAGTGATTTTAAAATCCTATTCAAGTCAGTGCTCTACACTAGCTTAACAAGGTTGTTTTTCATCGTCGCAAAGATGGTAATGAGTTACTCCAAGATGCACGACGACCAATAGGTCTCAATAAGACTGAATCCGTCAACCATCCATTCAAACGAGCTTCACGTGCAAAGGAATCAAACTTTGAGTTCGCAAACTTGTAAGCCTCTTCTACTAATTCACGATTTCGACTTTCTCGAACACCTTCTTGTCTGTATCGATTCCAAAAATAATCTGCCTGAAGAAATGCTTTCAAGCAATCGCGGCTCTTCGCATCATTACGAAGTACGATTTTCATTCGAGCATTTTCATACGTGAAAAGATATCTTTCGTTTTTGTACAGTCGGAGCAAGTATTGCAGGGCCTCCGCATCTGGAGCGCATTCTTGAAGCCGTGCTCCAAGGTCTATATTTGGAGCATGTAAAGAATCGAGCCAAGGTCGGTTGACAATGCGTTCATTTCTATTGCCCAGTCCCAAGTTTGGCACTCGTCCTTCCTCCAAGTAGTACTTGATCAGCATATGAGCCCGTTGTCGGTTCAGAGTTGCCAACTGAATACCTTTGATTTCACGATACGCCGAAAACATATGGGCGATTGACACGGAGAGGAAGGCAGCTGCTGCAAGTTTTCTACTTCCAGCCGTTGCACGTGAAAGTAGAATTCCCATGGCAGTTCCCATAAGGTCGCCGACAACGCCAACAGTTTCTTGTTTGGCAGTGATATCACCCAAATTCTCTCTGCGCATGAAGCTTCGATAGATAGCACTTCGCGTACTTGCAGCCGCAACAGTGCTAGCCCCCTTCGCCATGTTGGCGACACACGCAAGGGGTAAGAACAATTGCGGAATTGCTGGCGTGACGCTCTCTAGAGCACATGAAAGATTGAGCACCAACGCGGCCATCAATCTGTACTGCTTTGTCTCCGCATCGAACCCGTTTCCAACTTGTGAGAAAAGCATGCGTCCCGCACGCCCCATTCCATCTCGAATCACCCACTGCAATGCAGCTGCAAGCGGAGCAGCGCTCTGTCTACCGACGCCCACAGCCAACAGCAGGCCCTGCGTCGAAAACACCCCGATTGCTCCTCCCCAGAAAAATGCAGATAGCCTCCACCTGGTATACTCCACAAACCCAGGCCCAACACTTAGAGGGTATCCCTCAGGAAACGTAAGGCGTTTAAGACGGTCTACAAATCTCCCGCGCCATGTTTTTGATATTGCCTTCTCGCGTACTGTTAGCGAGTCTCCTTCTCGATACAAGCTACCACCGCGCAAATGAGAGGACCCTCTGTTTACAAAGAACTGCCGTGTACTTGTACGAACGTATTCCACGGCAGCGGCTTGCGACGAGACCGGCTCGTTTTCGCTTTCTAATTTTTCTTTGTCGACTGGGTCTGAGGGCCGGCGTTTACGCAGAAATTGAAAGGCGAGTTGTGGATGTCGAAGGAAACAAACTGACTGCGACGGGGAAGAGGGGCCGCTTAGTGCGGTGCTTGTGGCTGGTAGGCGACACGTCAACTGAGTCCGGGTCGAACGATCTGGAATAAAAAGAGGAACCATCATGACGTAGTGAATGGCAACGGATGGCTCGTACAAAGGGGATGGGGAGGGGGCTGGGAATGGCTCGGGCTTCTGTGGTTATCCGTGCTCAGGAAGCGCGATCTGCACGCGTGGAGCGAGAGCTCAATTTTAGGATTTATGTTTGTACCCTTTTCCGAGCTGCACACCCTCAATTGAATGAAGGCAAACCCTTACCTCGATGTCGTTCGAAGTCTTTCCGAAGTCGTTTACCTTGTGAATTTCTGTGAGCTACGAAGGGTAAAACAATCACACAGTACAACCAAGGATGACGGTGGACTTCAAGCCGCTTCTCTGATCCGGCTGCGCTGGAAGCGAGAACAATGAATGAAGAAATCATGCCCAAATGTTCAGAGCAAAGCACAATGCGTTTTCCGTTATGTTTAGGTTTGTGCCCGAAGGAGACTGCAGACGACTTTTCTGAAGGAAAAGAGACGACGCGAGACGACGTTTGTCGTGGAAAACAAAATGCCCGTGCAGATGCGAGACACGTGATGATCTCAATACATTCTTGGTATGGCGAGAGAGGAAATTCGTATGTGAGACCGGAATGCATTTCTTAGCAACTACCTTGTCGAAAGAGGTGTCATCATGCGTTGGGATGATTATTATTTCCGGACATACAAGTATCCACCATGGCGCAAGAAAGTTATACTTTTGTGGAGAAAAGATGTCCCACAGTGTCTAGAAGACAATCGTGCTCAGATGGAAGCAAAATTTTAACGCATGCAGCTTCATCAATGCCGCCATTTTTCATCATTTCGTGATCAAACACAGATTTGATGTCGCTTTACGAGCTGAGGCCGGTGGTGGAACAATATTTTGGACTCCGGTTTTCTACAAGTTCCTCAGCTAGAATAAACGTGTCGACACAATTTTTAAGCTTGGTGTCATCAAATTCTGGACTGGCTCGTTGTAGACCAAGTTGGTTAACAGATGAGTTATATGCCCGTTCACTACATGAACTTACAACAGACCATGCTGCACTGTGCGTTCGACCACCGAGACCATAATAACGTGATAGCCTTGCAGATTTTCCTACCCTACGCATTTTGCCATCACAAAAGCATGTCCAGATCATGTAGCTCGTCTCTGTCCACTTTTGAAACCTTAAATCTGACAGGTTTGTACTTGACTACAGGTACGGTTGCCATATGACAGGTGTGAATCCAAATACGTAAATAGTGATAGCAAACGGCGATAGGCAATAAACCTCGGAACAGCAGTGGCCGGCGGCACCCCGTTTTGAGTGTCGTCTTTCTTTTTCACGTCATGAATTAATCAACAGTGTGCTTGTCTTTACCGCTTTTCAGGGCACCAGAACTCAGTTACAACATCTTCGCTGCTTCATCCATTTGTCTGCGACAGCCGTGGACTGGGATGTGTGAAATTAGATGGGCTTGCAATTCACGGCCATCTCAACCATTGTAAAGTTAATCAACGACTGAGTTGACAAGCATGAATGCATTCTGATGGAGCAAATGATGGCAAGCTCCAGCAATCGTGCTGTTGCATACAGTGCGCGTAATTAACGTGTAGGAACGAGTGCAAATGAGACCGCGCAACGCGCGCAGGGAGCCTACAAAACACCGATGATCGGGAGGAAAGCACGGGCGCGCATATCTGGCCCAGTCTCCATGAAGGCCAAACAGGTCGCTGTGCGTAAGGTATTTGCGAGAAGTGTCCCCCGCGCTCCCGAGCTCCCGTCTTCGGAGATGCGTCTGAGCGCTGGGTATCTCTATGAAAAATTGGGAGATACACGAGCCAGACGCACAAGCGTATTGGGCATTCACTTCACAGTAAGGCAGACGTCAGTTTGCGTGATCGACTTGTAGTGTAATTGCTAAAGTCTGTTTCAAAAGTATAGGACACCTTGCGTTTTGATGCAAATCATCGTTTTTAGTACTGTAGTGCTACCAAAATTAGTTTTCAAAAAACTTCAAGTTAAAAAACCGTTTCAAAATCATAGGACATTTCCCTTTCAACCTTCATTTTGCCTTCTTCAGTAGATGATTTTCGCTTTTGTGTACCAAATACTACTAATTCAACGCTTTTGCATCGCGTTTTTCTAACTTCCCATACTTAAAATATTCATAGTTTTCGCGCTATTTCCAATACTTTTCTTTTAATCAAAACCTGTTCAGAATGGCCTGTAATGGCCATAAATCATTCTAACGAGTACAGATTATTCGTTTTCAAGAGGGTTGAAGTAAATCTAACGCGTGAGTAATTGCGTGGCATTAGTCTATAGCAAGCAAAGAACGTTTTCCATTGCTGTAGACTACTAAACTGCGGCGCTCTCTTCGTGAAAAACCAGTTTACATTTCTGAAAAAGTATGTAAAATTTTATAAAAAGCTGTGTTAAAGCATTTGAAAGCCTTTTAAAGCATTTAATGCTTACTGAAAAGGCTTTTTATGTAGTTGCTTTCATCTAGAATCCAGTACATAACATAATATGAGCTCTAATAAAACATGTCTATGTTCAAGTTTTATTTGATGTTTTTTGCTTATGATAATAATATGTAAAACACTGTTGATCATCCTAATCAACGTTTTACTCGTTTTCAAATGCATTCTTTTTGTAGCCGACTGTTTTTTCAATGCTCATTGCATACTGTGGAACCATTATTTGTTTATTTGCAGCTTTCGAAAGGAATCATTGTTCAGTTTTATAAACCGAAAGAACTTTGAAGCGTTTTTCATTACCATTTTATTCATTTTTTGTAATCGATTCGTTCTTTTCATGAGTTTTTGAGTGCAAAACACATTGTCAAGACAATACTTTTGCAAAACGTTATACTCATTGTTTTAGCTGAGCATTATTAAGCTATCAATAAAACTTTGTGTATATATATTACAGTAAATATTGAATAAACTGGTATAAAAATGAGAACAATGGCCTAGATCTAAGGTACTATTTGTAGTAATGTGTTCTAAGCTTTTAATTTATAAGATCTAATGTCTTTTTGAGGAAAGAAAGCGACATGATGTGGAAATAATCACGCGCGAATTTGAAATGTCCTATACTTTTGAAACGCGTTTTTAGGGTTTTAACGAAGGGAGGTGGCTACAGTAGGCAAAAATCCATATTTTGGCGCGCTTTTGCACTGTCCTATACTTTTGACACACACTGTACATAGAACACTAACGTATTGTTGAATCTGAAGACAGTTGTGTCTGGCATGATGCGACGCTGTCTTTAACAGTAAAAGTTCCGAATTTTTACACGAACATAAGCGCAAGTCTAGCAGAGAGCTGTGTATGTTGAATTCTACATGGATTGCGAGGAATTCAGTATTCCTGAAATACAACAAATTATTGTTGCAACGTAACCTTGTGTCAATATAGGGATTACGCCATAGCGAAATTCTGCATCGAAACTGCAAAGATACTGTAATGTTAAAATTCGTTGTACTTGCAGTCGTAATCCTCACATACGTTACAAAATTAGTTTACGCTTTAGACTACAGGAGCATGTCAGGAGTATACATCCCTTGATGCCTCACCCTATGCCTATTGTTCTATACCCTCACCCATTTGCATCATGTCCCGAGGTAGACAGCGCGACTACGCGCAAAACCAGGCTACTTAAGTAAGATAAAAGGCCGTTCTCGTCCGTCAGAAAGTATCGTTTCGTTTATGTTCGAGTATCTCTACGCTTTGCGAAGTGACTCAGCAGTGCTACGTTGCGCTTCTAACGATAGTTTAAACTTTTCCAGGTCAACTCGGCTCGCTTCAGCGCGCTCTGCGCGCCTCTCTTCGCGCTCTTTCTCGCGGTCCGCACGCTCTTGCTCGAAGCGAATGCGATCCAGTTCAAGACGCTTCTACTCGAGTTCGTGTCGCGCTTGGTTGCCTTCCCTCATCGCATCGGCGAAGAGCTTGATGTCGTCTGCAAACGAAAAGGAGAAGGCCTCTTTACGTGAACGTTTCTCCCCAGCCCGGCGGTTCACCTGCGGTGAATCGGCTTCCGAATCTCTACCTGTAGTTGAGCGGAAAGTCGCGAGTTGGCGCACGGCTGCACCCAGTCGCTCCTTCTCAGCCTCTAGATCCTGTGATCGCTGCTTTGCTGTGGTTTTCTCCTCCGCCATGTCCCTTCTAGCACCCTTCATCATGCTCAATAGCTCGTCCATCTCCCCTACCTCGCCCCCGACGCCGCTCAATGCGCTCTCAATTCGTTCGCTCGCATCAAAACGCGATTGGATACACTTGTACCTGTCTTGAATACTCTTCCACGTAAAAGCGCACGAAATCTTCTTGCTACTGTTCGCCTTGTGCGCAGCGATATGAAATCGTTCTTTCGTTTGCCCGTTGGGAGCGAGGTGAGCCTTCGCGGCTGCAACTTCCCTTATGATGACGAGATCATCTGCGGGTGTGAACTTCGGTCGTCTGCCCATGCGCCCCACGCCACCTTGCGCCCTGACATCATCTTTTCGCTCTCACAGCGGAGGGACTGTAGCTGTCTCGGAGTCAGTACACGCATTAGGCTCGGATTCCAGAACCGAAGCCATCCTTGATAGACTCATGAGTATTGGCTGCTTGGCGGGAAACTGTTCTCGTCACATGCAGAATACTTATAGTTTCGGCTTCACTAACTCATCACAATTCTACAAGTTCTCTCCCGCGGCATTGCAGAATTCTGCAACTCATTTTCAAATCATACTTTTAATTACAGTATACATTCAGTATACTTTCATAATCGCTGTGGCGTAATCCCTCTAATCTAACGAGCGACCTCATATGATATCAATTTTATTTGGTTCGTAATTGTGTAAAAATACTAAAATGTTTCCCTTTTTTTGTTCTGATATCTTTATCATATTGTCCACGCCGGCAGCGATAAACTGTGTCCATATTAACCAAAGGCCAAGTGTAACTGTTACATCAATCAAAACCGTCAACAACATTCGTAAACTATGGCATCGTCCCAAAATCCTCACATAACTGCTAGAATAACAGTCAATACCTGCGCTGGCCTGATTACCAGTGGCGTGAATGTACACGCTATTATGTATCTTTGTTGAATTTCATAACGGTGCGAGAAAGAGCTCACATTTTTTATGTTTGTAGAATTAACTATAAAAATGTTACTCTTTTGACAGAAGACTTCAATTCACTTGATCGTCAAAACAAAGTTGCTTTCTCTTTTTCCAGTGTTAAACTCAAGTACCAGTGGTGACGAGACCTCGCACGCTGAAAAAGAATAAAATCATGCGCTTGAGCCGAAACACATTGAAAATACTAAAGATGAAGATACTGCGGCACCACTGCATATGAAAAACTTGCAGGAGCACCCCGAATATCAAAATCAGCATATAACCTGCCATTCAAGTATTGCTCGTGGTCGTGAATGGTAAACCTGTTGGACGTTGAATCTTCTGAATGATTTCATGCAAATGCATCAGTGGAATGTTATAGGCCCAGCAGGAGATTTTATCTCACAACGTCATGATTCTTCAGGAATGCCTGCGTTGAATTTTTTTTCTCGATGATTCATATGCATCATTTGCAATTTATCGTCTGCAGAACGAATATTTGACTCGAAAGCAAAAACACTCGAAGGACATCAGGAGGAGAAGTGTTCAAAGAATTCAAAAATTTTGTTGTAGTGACTGGTATTGATTTTTCGAATCAATGAGATCTTTGGAGCATTTAGTCTTTTTCTATATTCATTCCGCAACGTAACATTGAAGTGCAATACACTCTTGTGCCCTTCATAGGGATGGTGTACTACATATGTCTTCTACAGAATTTGCATTCCAATTAGAAGAGAGACGTATGCCAGAAATCTGGAAAGTCTGGCAGCTTAGCTACGGACCGTATTTGTTAATTTTAAAAGTAAGGGAAGGCTGACAGTGCGAAAAGTGGCACTGCCCACGTGTGGGAAATGAATATTTTTTATATATTTTTTTGCACGACCACTATGTGGAACAGTATTTAGTAGGGGCAAGCTCCCGCCTGCACCTTCTACAGTAGAGCCAGCCCGTGTTCGGCTCTGGTTTTGCTCACTTTCGCGACGGCTTTAACTTCTCCTGGAGAGGCCTACGTTAGTATGGCATCACTACCTAGCTGGCCACATTGTAGAGCACTGCGATGCATACCAACATTGGCTTTTTGTGTTTTTCTTTTGTTTTTTTGTTCTTTCACCAGACCAAGTACACCTTTCATCCTCAGTATTAGGTTATCATCTTTTTGTGTTTTTTTTGATCGCTCACCGAGTATTTTCTATTTTTCCCTTTCGCCTTTCCCCCATTTTTTCTTCTCGTTCACTGGATACACCGATACCGGTTCACCTCTTTTGCTCGTTCGGTACCATCGCTGGTCACCGTTCCTGGTACATTGCTGCACCCGTTCTTTCACCTAGTAGATCTATCTCAGTCTCCCGTGGAGCTATGCCCACATTCGTGGAGTAGCCAGGGCTCTCGTCGCTGTTCTACTCTCCCAGAAAGTGGGCCTCGTAAATCCCAAATGGCACTTTCCATTGCCGGTCATTGCACTACAAATAGTGGGCTTGGTATATCCCGATACATATTTGAATTGCTTAGAAGTTGCACATGTTTGAGTGGAAATGGTGTGAAAGAATAGCAAGGAATCGTAATATGGTCTTTCATAGCCGATTTTGTGAAGGGGGTCAACAAGCATTGCCGTTCTTTTGCCCGGCCATCATATGCTTTATGAGTTGACGATGGAATTGTGAAACCATCGGTTCTACTGTCAAGGTGGCAGTGCACAACTTACCTTTGAAGTTTTTTATGACTTCAAAGGCAAAAGTTCCTAAAGTTAGTCTTCAGTAATCACGTTCACGAGCCGAAGGTATCCTGAAAGCGGGTCCTCGAGTAACAAGGGGATAAGGGGGTTCACTGGGCGGACAATGCTCCTACAGGCGTTGCTGAGAGGCGACCTGGGGATCGGCAGCTTCGAAACCTTACGATGTACGACGAGAGTCTCCAACCGGAAAAATATATTTAGGCTCAACGGTGCTTGGTTTACATCCCAAGAGGTGGAGCTCGACCGCCAGATTAAGTATCAAGCCGGAAGCCCGTCTCGGCAGGTCTCACTACTGTAGTAATTACCCGCACAAATTAACAAAAATAAATATAAATTCTACCGTCCCTTAAGGATACTTTAGCGCAAGCGGGCCGAGTTATGCACCACGTAGCTCGGTTAATAATACAAGAGCCCTTCTTTGAAATATCACGACATATAGCCACTACAGAATATCACGTTAACATCCACTGTACTACAATCTCCAACCGGAAAAGATAAAATAAGACTCAAGGGTTCTTGCTCTACTTCCTCCAGAGGTGGGACTCAAACGGCAGATTAGGTACCGTGCCGGGAGCCCGCCTCGACAGGTCTTCCTACTGTAATAATTACCTGCATCAATTAACGAAAACAAATCTAAATTCTACAATTCCTCAAGGACATTATCATCGTATGACCAACTGTACTACATACGCCCTTTCCTGAATTGCACCACGTCACCGAGGTGCATCTTCTAGTAGATCGATCCTGAAATGGCTCCGAACGGCGGTGACCTCATAACGGTCTCCCACAATGCCAGACATCCTGCCTTCCAGGGCATTCCCTCGAACTCCCCAGGCTTCGCGCAGCAGACCGACCGCGAGTTTGCGTATCTTCTTTGAGGCATTTTCGGTTCGCTAACTCTTCTGGACCCAATCTCATCTGCTCCTTCTTGGCGAACCCCATTTGTGCTATAGTGCAAGTCTGCAGTGATCCCTTCTATGCAACCCGGGTGTCGGCCGTACGGTGTAGGCGGCCTGCCATTCGCAGCCGGGGCGCTGGCCGGTCTGGCCTGTTCGCTGATTTCTCCTCGTGTTGTCGTTACGCTGATTCTCCTTCGGCGCTCGACGCTCCGATTTCCTCGAGGATCCCTTTTGGGAAACGTCCGAGTCATCACGTCCGCTCGTTCATCTACAGTTGAGGCGTTTTAACTCATAATCTTCCCTTCTGCCCACCGTCGGTCTCAGTTTGATGTAAACTCGCTCCTGGAAATGCTGCACATTTCCTCCCGTGCATCCCCTGTCAGGCGACGCCCATCACGTTCGCTCAGCATACCTCAGAGGTTCTGGATCCACGTCACTCCTGACGACGGTTCTGTTGGATGAAGTACCTGTGCTGTCACTGACAACTAAATGTTCCAGGGGACCATGAGCTGTGTTGGAAGTTGACTCTGTGTGGTACACGTGTGCAGGTGTGCTACTCGGCACGTTGTTCGCAACCATATCGTTTCCAGGTGTACACATTGCAAACTCAGCTTAATGTACACCGGACATGGTTTAGTGGAATGTGCCTCGTCATGGTAATTATACACACACATTGCTGTATGGACACGAGTGGTGGCGGAATACAGAAAGTGTAAGGTGGTTGACTCAATTTGTGCATTGTCATGGTCTCGTGAGTGTACGGAACTGTCATGCCTTGTTGTGCCTTGCTGTTGTAAGCATTATTGAATTGTGGCTAGTACATTTACCTTCCTGGGAAGGGTATTG
>JAHNZQ020000010.1:424172-441335 GCA_019155205.2 Gracilaria vermiculophylla | reverse complement strand
ACAGATTTGATAGTTCTGCTCAGAATGGGCAATGGCCAAAGATGTGGCTGTTGAGGTCGGGCGCATGTGGTGTGTTTACGTGTACCACTTTACCCAGGTGTACCACATTACCCTTCCCAGGAAGGTATGTCATGTTACAATATGATTGGTAGAATTGAGTGTCTCGCCTTTGTAGTGTAATTTCTGATACAACCTATTCGGTGCGACTGAACCACTATATAAGTCGTGGTCGAGGCACCTCCAAGTAAATCCAAGCCAGAGCAGGCGAACATTCTTAATATTCCTCCAACCTTCCCTTTCCCCTCTGACCTTCAATAGGTTCATCATGCTGATTGCCTCAATGGAAATAGCGGTTGGCACCCTTGCGGCTTATCTAAAGGCAACAGAAGAGGGCCTCACTTGCTAAACTCGGTATCGCAAATGTCGCCTCTACTGGGATTCCTCTTCTCAGCCAACCACCGGGACTTTGCTCTCTTTATCAGTACCAATTATGAGGGTCCTACGCTCCTTTAAGATTCTGAATCTGGTTCAAGGCACCGCATGGAGCAAATCTGAGGCGGAGACGCTGGTGGAGAACATCTTTCAGGTGGCGTGGAACGATACGCGGGCTTTCTTTGGTATAATTATGGCGAAGACAAGTTTCACCCCATCGTGAGGAGCTCAAATGGAGACTGTGACAGGCGAGCCTACCCGGCCTTCCTCATCCTTAGAACTTATCTGGTTCCTCACGTGCCACGGCTACGTGTCCCAGATTATGATCCTATGGAACGTCTGGCGATCCGTACGCCATTTTTGTCACCGGCTCCGGCACAGTACGCGGCTGCGCTCCCCTGGGTGGTGGCACGGCCTCCAGTAGCGATGGTTGGTGTAACGCATATGAAGGAGGGCGAGATTACTCCCGTCCCGGCTGTTCCGACTCCGGTGGTGCAATCCCGTTTGAGGAGCGTCACGGTTCAGGTTATCCAGCCTCGCCTGCGGAGCGTCCCAGCTCCTGTGCCAGCGTCACCTCCGGTGCCGGCTGCCCTGCCTTTTTCCTTGCTGTCCTCCACGGACGAGCCAGCAGCATCCGCTCGGGAGCCTACTGTTCCCACAAGTATGTCGGTCACGACTCCTTCTGTGGCGGCTGTTAAGCTGCCTGCAGATATTATCGCTTCCGGCGGATTTCCGGGCGGGTCGTCTTCTGGGGCTCATGGTACCGCCTTTCAGGAGTTGGCGCAGGCGTGTCTGATACCCGGTCGCCCTGCGCCTGCCTCTCCTGTGGAGATCCAGAGAAAGGCTTGTGACTGCGACCTCGAGCTGCAAAGGGCACGGGCGGACCGAGCCTCAATGGCTGCCATCAAGGAGAGCCTGAAGGAGTTAATTAAGAGCCACGCTCTCGCAGCGAAGGCTTGCTTGGGTGCGGAGTGTGCAACGCGGTTCGGCCACTTGTAGGAAAAGATACCCCGGCGATCGAAGTTCGCTCACGTAGTGACAGATTAAAACACCCTTGAGGTGGAGCAGAGGCTTTCCAACGGGTGGTCAAAATACAAATTGGCCATGCTCGAGCACTCAGAAACAGGAGGTGCCGCCGCAGTAGCGCACGATAAGCGGGCAATGGCGGCCTGGAGGCGAAAGAGAGAACTCCAGGTGAGAAAGAGATAGCGGATAACGAAAAACAATCCCATCTTGGCTCTCTTCTTCCCTTTCTCTTACGGAAACTTCAATGCGGAAATACGTTTCCGTTCCAGATTGGCGTTCTATCTCTTGAGTATAATCTCCGAAATTTGTCTCGGAGGTTCTTCAGTGTCATCCGTTTGATTTGTACCTGTACCATCATACGCAGTACAATAGTCGTGCGGGGGTCTGTCAGTGAGAGACAATATGGTTCACCGCATGAAGGATCTCACCTTGAGGGTTCATGATGGCGTCTGGGGCTTCCATCAGTGGTTCACCGAGAGTTGTGATGAGATTTCCAGTATCCATCTGTGTCGTCCCTCCTGAGGTGGATGGAGTACGGGTATCCACGGATGGCCCCTGAGGTGGAATGGCGGGCGCTCCTCAGAGGCTGGGCGTTGGGAATCTCGTCACCCCATCGTGGGAGATGACGTCTCGGAGACCATTTACCTCGACGCCGACAGTGTCCCTGTCAGTGTCAAGGACTTTGAAAGGCCCAGAGTTGTCTTGCGCTTTCTTGCGCTTGACGTCTGGCAGTTCATCGTACGTCTCCTTGGATTTGTCGAGAAAACCCTCGTCGCTTTCTTTCAGGTGAGTGCCTTCTTTCCCATTCCGGTCGAAACCCGCTGTATTTCTCTTCTGCGAGGCTTTTTCTCTGCTTTTGCAAGGAAGAGTGCGTCCTCATAGCGCCTAAAAATGAAGCGCTTTCAATGAGCCTCTGTTGGTGTCTGTGGCCCATCCACCGGGTACGCCGTGACAAGTGCCATGATGACGGCTCTACGCGTGACGCGCAAGAGCACCAGATTAAACGGAGGGGTCCCCGTGGAGAGGTGTACCTGCAGGTTTTATGCATACGTGAGCTGGTCCACGTATGTGTAGTACAGGACATCCTAAGATGACATTGCGTTGTGGTTTTCTAACGGGGTGTTTCTACGTAGTGCTTGTATTTTATATTACTGAATACAGTACTCCTGAGATATTGTAGAATTTCGATATATTAGAATTAATTAGTGCAGATAATTCTTACAGCAGTGAGACCTGTCAAGGTGCGCTCCCGGCACGGTACCTTATTATCTACCGGTCGAGCTTCACCTTATGGAGAAGTAAAGCTAGCATCCTTGAGTCTTCATCTATTTTTCCGCTTCGAGGGTCTCGTCGAACATCCTTAGGTTTGGAAGCCAACGATCTCCAGGTCGCCTCGTAGCGGCGCCTGTGGGAGCATTGTCCGTCCAATTAGCGCCGTTATTCGCTTGAGATTTTTCGACCATCTTTCAGAATTTTCCCGGTTTGTGACAGTGATTATGGGAGATAACCTATTGGAACTCGCGCCTCTGGAGTCAACAAGAACCCCTAGCACACGTTTTGAGGTACCACCTCGAAAGGAGAACTGAAGGTACCACAGTATGCGCCCAACGTCGTTTGGCGATCCGCGACATAGTGTTTCAAGCTTGAGGCGAGGTGTTTGTGAAACTTCACCGCCTGTCCGCTGGTCTGGGGGTCGTGAGCAGTGGTAGACAACTGCTTCATCCCAAGCTTTCCGGAGATAGCGCTGAATAGCTTCGCCGCAAACTGGGTTCTGTTGTCATTGGGAAGATACAACGTGATCCCATATGCTTACATACAATTCTCCAGAAAGATGTCAGCAATTACTGCTGTAATGGATATCCGGGGAGGAACGATGCGCGTGATCTTCAAGAACCGATAGGTGATTACAAAGAAAAAACGATATTCTATCTTCGACTTGGGCAGAGGACCCAAAATATCCATGGCCACGAATTCCAAAGGTCATGAAGGCGGGAACAGGGTGAGCGGCGTCCGGTATTTGCTAATATTTCCCCGTGCGGTGGCGCACGGGTGCCACTCCGCCATCATTTGGAAGGCATTCATAGCCATTTGCGGCCAATAAAACTCCCTCCTCATAATGAAATAAATGCGTGCTCCATCGGGGTGCCCAACGAGGCAAGGACAGTGCGAAAACTACGGCACCCTCACCCGTAGAATCGTCGGAACCACCTTTTAGAGAGCACCGTCCAGTAGAGCGCGGCGTAAAAGTATGCCGTCTCGGCCGACATTCCGATATGGGGATGGGGAAAACGTCTTTCTCCTCCTCAACGAGGGCCGCTACCTCCGGAAGGTCACTTAACTTGCTTACTGGTTCATAGCATTCCAAGCATTATCCTTCGGATCCTTCTTCCTTGTCTTAGGGGGCTCGATGACTAGACACGGAACTGTCTCCTCAAACGGTGTTTTATGTCCTCTCTCGGTAGAAATACGCGACAGAGCGTCCCCCTGGGGGTTTTAGGCCAGGGCGATGGACATGGTCAAACTCAAACTTCAGGAGTCGTGGTTTCCACCTCTCTACGTGACCAGAAGCATCCTTCAAGGACAGTATCCACTTCAATGGTGCATGGTCCGCCCTCAAGGTGAAACGCGCAACTTCCAGGTGTCGCCATAGTTACAACACCGCCCATAGAATGGCGAGACATTTGCGATCCGAAGTGAACAATTCCGTTCCATTGGTGAGAGACTGCGACTCCAGTATCCTATACATTGAACTCCACCTTCAAGTTGTTCTTATAAGACGCCAGATTCGACCTGGTATTTACCGGCGTCTGTGTCAAGCACCATTCGGCCGTTTCGCCTCGGAAGAACCAAGATCGGTGGCTCTACTAGTCTCCTTTTCATTTTTTAAGGGCTTCGAACACTTTGTCCGTTCAGGGGGTCAATTGTATCGGTTTATTTTTCTCCTGGCGGCTATTTAACGGCGTCGCAATACGAGCGTCACAAACCTCCAAAAGACATTAGACAACCCCAGGAAGGAGCATAGCTCTGTATGGTTTGTGGGAGGGTGCGATTTCTTGATGGCGTCTTAAGTCTTTGTGGAAGCCTGTAGGTGGCCCAGGAGCACAACGTGCTCCAAGTAATCCACCGAGGCACTAAAAAAGAGACAATTCTCCAGTTTTAAGGAAAAGCCATCATCCTTCAGGAGCTGGAGCACGTGCTAAACATGCATAAAGTGCTCTTCCACGCTACGGTAGTACATTATGACATCTTGAATATATACCAGGGCGTACTGGCACTTCAGTTTCGACAGGATCATGTACATCGCTCGTTGGAACGTAGCGGGTGCATTCTTCATTTTAAATGGCATCCTTAAGAATCTGAAAATTACTCAGCGTGAAGTGAACGTTGTCCCATCCTTTTCAGAGTCATGCATCTCAATTTTCCAGTAACCATGATTGGCTTACAGTGTGAAGAAAACGGACGCATCACCTAAGGAATCAATACATTCCTCCATACCGTGTATTGGTACGAATCGCGTACCGTCACCGCGTTGAGGCGTCTTGAGTCAATGAAGATCCTGAAAAAGCCATTTCTCTTCTTCGAAAACACAAATAGGGAGGATCACCGGAAGTTGGAATGCTCAATAATGCCTTTGTCTAGTATCTCCTGGACCTCGTTGCTTTCGAAAACACGGTCAAGACGCCCGGCTCTCCTCGGGAGTTGGTGTCCCGGTTTCGCAACAGGTGTGAGCTAGATCCAGTGCTTTGCCTGGCTCACTTAACCAAGAGGACGAGACCACATTTCCTGAAAGGTGGATAGCGTCTCCACTATCCTATGGCGATACTCTTCAAAACCTTCACCAATTTGGAGCTTCTTTTGGAGACTGGCAGGATTCTTCTCCTATGGAGTCGTCGATGTCCCCTCGGCTTTCATGGTGAAGATTGTATTTTGTTCATCAAGGTCTTCCACACGAAGAAAATGAGCCAGTCGTGCAAGGGCGGGTAGTGCTAATGCAACGACAGATCCTTTTCGAAGCCGTAAAGGCGCCTCCTATAGGTTATCAGGAACCAGCCGGAAGGGGATAGTCGGCACTATGTCTATAGCGTCACTCGCCGTCATGGAGTGCTGCATACTCATCAGATGCGATCTCCCCAGTAGCAAAGAGAGGCTAGATGCAGAGGTTTGCAGCCAAACGTCGGCCTGACTCCTCTCCGGTGTTTTGATTCTCTTCACCACCCGAAGCTTATTTGACTGCCTCTCCTTTGGAAAAATTACCCACTCGACACGCATTCGCGTCCGGTCTCGGAGATGCGGACACAATATCTACGTAAGCGGCGTCGTGAAACGCCACTTTCCCCGAGCGTGGGTGTAATGCACGTACATACAGATCGACAAAGGAACTGCCCAATATGCATTATGCTCCCAAGCTGGTCGCCACGAGGAACCACATCTTCATGTGTAAGGAGCCCATCCGGAGATACAGAGGTAGTGCTCGGAGGATGTTCGGCGCTCAGCGCGACGCATATCTCACGGTAGGGAGCTTGCCATTCCTCCAGGAGCAGAGAGCATACTGCGAGAGCACGGCAGCGTGCACCAGGTTGGGGCCAGCCCCAGTGTTGGGTATAGGGTGCACAGTGGTGGAAGCGGGTGCGGAACATCGGATAGAGGCAAATACCTTGTAAGTATCACGGCGAAGCGTGCAGACACAGTCGGCAAAGGTCTCGTATGGGTCCAAATGCATTGGAAGTCCCGCCGATTCTGCGCCAACCGTGCAAATAGCTTATCACCCTTTCCCGACGGCTACTTCCGTTGGGCAGAGGCTCGATGGTAAGGAGCCACGCGGAGCCGCTACGCGCGACCCGGAGGGTTTTTTTTCCGTGTAGAGGATCTGAGTTCCAGTAGAGTACGGCTGCTAAGGATGTGCACTGGGATGCACCGTGCTCCCCTGAGGTGCCACCGATTCGGGTGCCAGCCCTTGCGTTGGCGGCGCAGGTGCCAGTGGGACAGGCTGCATTCCAACTGCAACGCAGTAACCGTATTTTTCTTGATCGGAGCGTGTTTCATGATACGAGGTTCGATACCTTCCGCTCTCCGTTGTTACAGCACAGATGCAAATAAAAACCAAGTACTGAAGTACACATTACATTAGACCTGGCCTCAAATACAAAATAATTTGGACATTAACAGGCTATTGATACCCATAGTTTTCATCAACTAATTCTTCTTCATCGTCAGTGTGGACAAACTCGCAAATACCTCCAAACTGGAGGTCTTGTGACTTTAATGGTACGTTATGGCTCTCTAGTTTTGGCTGAACGCTGATGGCCACGTCCAACCGGCAGATCACGCGCCTCCCAGCACTTTTGTTCCATGCGACCAATCTCTCATCCTCCCGCTCCTTCTGCCCTGTGGCCACCTCCCACTGAGCCCAATCTACACTTCTTCGAACCACGTCTTCTTCACTAGTCCACGGTAGTCTCAACACCGCCGTTCGGTGACTTCCGCCAGTCCTGCTCTACTCTTACGTCTCGATTCCTCGGTCGCCCTCCAACTTTCACTCTATTCCCAGCATTCTCTGCCGTCCTGCAGCTTCCGCATGAAATGTGACGAGGACTTGTCGCCTATTAGAACCACATGGATAGCATTTATTTCACATGCGGTGACTCTCTTTAAGGTATGTAGTTCAGTTATGGAGCTAGTTTTGATTCTTGTGGACGATCTGCAGGAAGAATACAACGGAGACCACTCCGTAAATCTGTAGATCCCAAAGATAAGCCGTTTTGGATAATCTTATCAACGCACACGTATCGCTCATCAAGGTCAATACAGGATTCTTACCGCGGGATCTGGAGACCCTATGTCAAGTAATCTATCTCGTAATTGCAATGCATGGCCGCACACCTATGAGTTGCGTGCTAGTTCTGCTGGAAGAAAATGAAGAATTTCTACACGCGAGAGAGTTTTGGCTACCATCTTTTACATTTGTGGTTGCAAAAGTACTCACACCATGGCATCCCGCTGGAATCACAATAGAATGTCTCTTCGAGACTACTGCATATTCATATGCAGCATTATTAACAAGATCATGGCAGAACTGATTAGGTGGCCAATGTTGGAGCAAAGAGCAGTAATGCGGGACAGGAACCAATTCTGTCCGGGATTCATGGGATATGTTGATGGTACGCTCTGTAAAATACGACGACCGCGGAGCGCCTATTACCGTGCATATTTGAACGGCCGTAAAAAGATATATTGTTTTAATAAAGCTGTCGTAATGATATCTCCGTGTTACGTGATACAGGTTTAGCACACAGCCGGCAGTAACACTTTATTGTACATCCCAATAAGCCTTATCCTGTAGAGTATCTGCTTGGTGACCCAGGGTATTTTGGACTAGACCACTTTATTTTGAGACGGATTGACGCACGTGTGGTAGCCGGCGTGGATTCAGACCCAGTCATGCGAGCATTCAACAAGCTGCATTCTGGATACCGGGTGAAAGCAGAGTGGGGAATTTGCGGAATGAAATACTTTTTTAGGGGTTTGTAGACATCTGCACGAACCGGCGGTCGCCATTTGCTTTTATGTTCCAAAGTGCAGCCATCATGAAAAACGTTTTGCATCAAAGACACCGGGACTTCAGTATAAATGAGGATGGGTGGCAGGGCTAGAAGTGTACGAAGGCTTTCACCTGTTCTTTTAATTCTTCCCCTGTTATGACTTGTTGGTCGCGCAGTAGATCAGACGCTTCATCGTTTTGTCCACCTCCTCACTCTCCAGCGTTTTGACCTGAAGTTCACGAAGGTCTTCGGGATTTTCGACGTCTTCTGATTGCAGTTCGGTTTGCTCCGGTATAACGCGTAATAAAAATGAAGATTACATCTCAAATACTTCGACCATACATGACACGGCATCGACCGCATTCTCCATCAACTCTCGATTACTTTGACGTTTTTTTCTAGTGTATATGCTTCCGGGATGGCTGTTGCTTTCGATTTTCTCAGTCTCTGCGACAACATCGGAGACTAAGGAGCCATTTACGAGCTGTGCTCTAAATTACGACATCTTCTTTTTGTTGAAAGTGTCAGTGTCCTTGAGGCATTGCATCAGATCATTGTCTTGCGGTACAAAATCCTGTAAGGCTTTTGGGTCAGCTGTGCCGGTATAAACTTTTCCCAGAGCAGACCGTAGTGCATATGGCAAGGTCCTCTCCTGTGGGAGATTGGTTTCATTCAACACCGCCCCCGTAGCCGCACTTCGGGTCTTTGTAGCCTCCGCAAAGTCTTTGTAGACTGCTTCCCACACTACAGCCATTGTCTCTCGTTGAACAGCACGCTTTCTTCTCTTGCAGTACGAAGCAAAATGTTTCCCATAGCTGCCTACAATTGATGCCATTACTTCAGCTGCAACTACTACCCTTTTATTCTGTATATATTTCGCCATGAAGCCGACAGACCCAGAAGTCTTACAGACTTTTGGATCTTTTTCCACAAGTAACCGGGGACCAGTCCGGGCGAAGATCGAAGAACCTTCCTCCACTTCTTCCAAAACAATGCTCGTATCGGAGTTCATGGGCCCTCCAACGATATCTTCGTCATTTAGATAGACGGTACCACTTTTAAGTTTTCTTCTAACATAATACCGTAGGGTGTCCTTCCCCTTCACAGTGGGCATTAGCACATTCTTGCCGCTCTTAGTTTGTGAGTTTGAAATTTTGGTTGTGGCCTCAGAAGCATGCCAAACACGATCAATGTCGTCGCACGCGTGTCCTGTGGATTACAGTAGATCCTAAGGTGATATTGTGGAGTGGCTGTATGGCCCCATTCTCTTAAGGGGGGCTCGTTTTTTATTAACTGAGTCACGTGGTGTATACTTCGGCCCGCATGCGCTAGAGTATCCTTGAAGGACGGTAGAATTTTATACTTATTTTAGTAAAATTGTACGGGTAGTTACTACATAAGTAAGACCTGTCGAGGCGGGCTCCCAGCTTGATACTTTATCTGCCGGTCGGGCTCCGCCTCTGGGGAAGAAAGGAAAGCACCCTTGAGTCTTTATCTACTTTTCCGGTTGGAGACTTTCGTCGAATTTCCTAAAGGTTTCTAAGCCGTCGATCCCCAGGCCGTCTCGCAGCAGCTCCTGTAGGAGCATTGTCCGCGCAGTGAACCTCCCCCTCCGCTTGGTGTTTGCGGAACCTCTTTCAGAATTCCCCCGGCTCGCGATAGCGGATACTGGAGACCACTTTTAGGAAAACACACCTTTGGGGTCAAGAAAAACTCTTAATGGAAGTTGTGCTCCACTACCTTGAAAGGAGAACTGACAGTACCACAACTGATCTTCCGACTTGGAAAGTCAGTTCCTAAAGGATTTGGAAAAGTCGCAGCAGAACAGCGTTTCTAGTTTGCAACGATCGGACCCCAACAGTGGAATTCTTCCTTACGGTGATTCGGAAGTGGAAGAAAATCACCCCCGACCTATCTGCCTTTCTTTCACTTTCAGCTTGAGTGATTTGTCGTATAAACCACTTACAGTATCTATTTTTGTTTACAATGTTTTTAAAGCTTTTTTTTTGTAGATGCATTTGCATAAGGGGTAGCTCAAGCCGATGCTAGAGGAGAATTCTTAACTACTCCTCTATGGACTCCTCAGAACCCACAATGGAAACCCCCCTACAGAACCCTCAAGCAACCAATTTCGTCGGTGGGCGCAGCACGCACAGCGCTCCCCAGGAAATGGCCATCAGACTGGAGGACCCTGAAAGTATCCTTAGGAATCCTGGCTCCTCTGTGGCGCGTTTCAGGAATCGCCTTAGGAGAATGTATGATCGGAGGCAAGCGGAAGCCCCCGCGAAATCTCTGAAGAACGCCGACGTGGAGGTTTAAGAATCACACATGGCATCGCATCTGCCACCCCAGGAGCTGCAGGGAGAGGAATACCCGGAGGCTAAGTCCCTCCTGGAGTCGCTGGCCCCTCGCCTTACGGATTAGATCTCACAAGACCTGGTCGAAAGGATACCGGCAGGTGTCACCGAACGTCAGCTCCACGGAGGTTGCTTTTAGGAAAGGGAGAGAAGCCGTCTGCTGCGTCAACGCAGAATCGGCGTACCCCCCAATCTCCTTGGACCCATTCGACACCTTTGAGGAATCTGTTTGCACGCTCCGCCGTGAGGACTATAAGGTATCCACCTCTGCAGGATTTTTCTCGCTCGACTCCATCACGGTGCGCTCTATACTCGATACGGGAGCTGGCACCAATCTAGTGCACGCCGCCGTGCTCCCGTGGTCTGCTCTCGGCTCTCTGAGGACTGGCAAGCTCCCTACGGTGCGCGATGCGTCGCGTCGAGCATTGAACAACCTCGGAGCAATCCCCCTATACCTTCAAATTTGGCTCCTTACAAGTGGAAGTGTGGTTCCTCGTGGCGACCAACTTGGCCGCAGAATGCATATTGGGCACTTCCTTTGAGTGTCGGTTAGTACGTGCATTCTATCCATGACTGCGGAAGGTGACGTCTCACGACGGCGCCCCTGTATGCATCTTGTCCGCATCTCCAGGAGCGGACGTCAACGCACGTCACGTGGGTAGTCTTCCAAAGGAGACTCAGTCGAATAAGCTCCGAGTGGTGATGAGCATCGAAATACCCGCAAGGAGTCAGGCCGAAGTCTGGGTGCAGACCTCTGCATCTGGCCTTTCATTCCTGCAGGAGAGTCCACACCTGACGACGAAACAGCACTCCATGATGGGGAACGGTGTTATAGAAATAATACCGAACAGTCCCTTCAGGGTAGTGCTTGCCAACCTGAAGGAGTCCCCGTTACGGCTCCAGAAAGAAACTGTTGTCGGACTGGCACTACCCGCCCCTGCAGGACTGGCTCTACCCGCCCCTGCAGGACTGGCTCTACCCGCCCCAGCAGGACTAGCTCATCTTCCTATTACGGAAGACCTTGCAGACCGTGATGAAATCGTCACCATGGGGGCTGAAGCGACTTCAACGGCTCCCGAAGAAGAGAATCCTTCCATCTGGCAGGCGAAGCTCCAAATTGGCAAGGATTTCGAAGGGTATCGCCATAGGATAGTGGGGATGCTATCCGCCTTTGAGGACATGTGGTCTGGTCGCCTGGGTCAGGTCAGCCCGACCAGGCACGGGATCCAGCTCACGCTCGATGCGAAACTGATACATCAACTCCTGGGAAGGGTCGGACCCCATGCGCGTGATTTCGAACGCGATTGGGTCCATCGGATGCTTGAGAAGGGCGTTATCGAGCCTTCCAATTCCAAATGGGCCTCCCCAGCGGTGGTTTTGAAGAAAAAAGATGGCTTCTAAAGGTTCTCTATTGACTACAGACGCCTCAACAAGGTGACCGTACGCGGTTCGTACCCGATTCCCCGTGTGGATGAATGTATAGACTCTTTAGGGGATGCTTCTGTTTGCTCCACGCTGGATGCCAACAGCGGCTACTGGCAGATTGAGATGGACGATTACGATAAGGATAAGACAACATTCACCTCGCATTGTGGGATCTTCAGATTCCTAAGGATGCCGTTTGGATTGAAGAATGCACCCGCTACGTTCCGACGAGCGGTGGACAATATCCTGTAAAAGGTGAAGTAACATTATGCCTTGGTGTATATTGATGATGTCATCATGTACTACCGGGGCGTGGTGGAGCACTTCATTCATGTGGAGCACGTGCTCATACTCCTACAGGATGCTGGACTCACCTTGAAGGTGTAGAAACGTTTCTTTTTCAAGTCCTCGATGGATTACCTGGGGCACGTTTTGCTCCGGGGCCGCCGACAGGTTTTCAGGAAAACTCAAACTCAGGACGCCATCAAGGAAGCTCGCTCTCCCAAAAACCAGACGGAGCTCCGCTCCTTCCTAGGGTTGTGTAACGTCATCCGGAGGTTTATACCGAATTTCTCCCGTATAGCGACGCCGTTAAATCGCCTCTCGGAGAAGGAAAATCCGACCCAACTGTCGATCTTGACGGACGAGGAGTTTGAAGCCTTCGACACCCTGAAGAGGAGACTAATAGAACCACCGATCTTGGTACCTCCGAAGCGACACGGCCGAATGATGTTGGATACTGACGCATATAAATACCAGGTCGGATGGGCTCTCTTACATGAAGAACATGAAGATGGACTTCAACCCATCGGATGCTGAAGTCGCAGCCTCCCACCTATGGAACGGAATTATTCCACCGCGGAGCGCTAATATTTTGCTATTGTCTAAGCGGTTTTGCTTGTACGCCCATACCTGGAAGGCGCGCGTTTCACATTCAGGATGGACCACGCACCACAAAAGTGGATACTGTCTTTGATGGATGCTTCCAGTTGCCTGGAAAGGTGGAGGCTACGCCTCTTGGAGTTCGAGTTTGATATCGTCCACCGCCTGGGCATTAAAAACCAGGCAGCGGATGCGCTCTCGCGAATATCCACCGAAGGAGAAGACAAAACACCTTTGGAGGACATCATCCCTTGTCTGGTCATCTAAGACGCTGATCGGAAAGAAGAATCCAATGGAGAATGTTTGGAATGCTGTGAACCTGGAGGAAGGTATAGTGGACTCCCTTTGGTGATGGCTCTTGTCGAGGAGGAGAAAGAAGTTCTTCCCATCACTGTAGCGGAGTTCCTGAAGGAACAGAGTACGGATGCGTATTGCAAGGAGTGCTTCGCCACTGTGGGGAGTCTAATATCCTCATTCGATGTTGACCGGGACGGCGTGCTTGTACGCTGCGCCCCCCATGAACGGAGCTCTCCAAAAGGTGGTCGGACAAGAATACGGGCGAGGGTGCTATATCTCTCGCACTACAATCGCCTCGCCGGGCACCATGGTGGATCGTGGATGTATTTCACCATGCAGATGGAGTTCTATTGGCCGAACATAGCTAGTGACGCCTGCCAAACGGTGGCGGATTGCTTTTCCTGCGCCGCCACTAGGGTGAACATACGGCAACAACGGACGCCGCTCACTCTGTTCCCACCTTCAGGACCGTTGAAGTTTGTGTCTATCGACATCTTGCGCCCACTCTCCAAGACGGAGCGAGGGCACCGATTTATTCTCGTGATCACGAATCGTTTCTCGAAGATCACGCGTGCCATCAAGCTCCGGAAAACCACTGCGGCAGTGATTGCCGACGCCGTTCTGGAGCATTAGGTGTACTACTATGGGATACCATTGTACCTCCTCACGGACGATGGCCCCTCGTTCGTGACGAAGTTCTTCGGCGCCATTTCCGGAATGCTGGGGATGAAAGAGTTGATGACAGCTGCCTATCACCCCCGGACCAACGTACAAGCGGAGAGGTACAACAAGACCATCCTCCCGAGGCTGAAGCACTACGTCGCGGACCACCAGAACGATTGGGACGCATATGTTGGCCACCTCAAGTATGCATTCAACCTGCATGTGCACCGCTCCGCGGGGACCGCTCCTTTCAGTCCGGTGATCTCGCGCATCCCACCTAATGCCGTCATTGTGGCACGCGCCATGGCGCACCCGGCGGATGGGCCACAGGTACCAATAGCGGCGCAAGCAAAACGCTCCATCTTAAGGCGGTATGAAGACGCCCTTTCTCTCGCAAAGGAGAGACTCAACATCATGCATAGGAGATATAAACGGAACCTTAACCGGAAGGTGAAGGAGGGCTCTCACCTGAAAGAAGGCCACGAGATTTTCCTTGACAAATCAGGGGAGACATCCGAGGAATCGCCGGACGTCACGCGCAAGTTAGTGCCGAGCCTCTCAGAGCCTTAAATTGTTCTGGACACCTATTGGGAAACTGTCGCCATTAAGAGAAACAGGCTCCGGGACGTCGTCTCCCGTGATTGGGTGACGAAAGTCCCGACGCCCAGCCCTTCAGGAATGCCCGCCACTCCACATCAGGGATTACGCGCAGAACTTCTTCATCCGACCACCTCAGGAGTGACAACTCCGTTGGATACTGGAGAACTCATCACATCTTTCGGTGAATCATGGATGGATGCTCCAGACGCCATCATGACTCCTGAAGGTGATATCCTCTGCGCGGTAGACCATATCGTCTCCCAACGACAAACCCCCGCAGGGATACTACACCGCGTTCGCTGGTACGGGTATACCTCAAAGAACGACAGGGAAGAACCTCCGGAACAAATGCCAGAGAACTTCATCAGAAGATACCACGCCAATTTGGTGCGTGAACGCCTCTCCGCATAGGCAGTTTCGTTTAGGGAAAAAGGAGGGGGCCCCCAACCGTAGGTGTTTTTCGTCTCCGCTGTCTATCCCCCACCTTGGATTCTCTTTTTCGCCTCCAGGACGCTGTTGCACGCTTTCCGCACACTCCCGCGGCAGTGCTTTGTGTCAGTGAGCGCGCGGGCACGGCTTAGTTGTATTGAAACTACCGTTCATGGAGCTTCTGCCCCAACTCAAGGATCTTTTATTCGGCCTCTGTGGAGAACTAACTCTCATCGCCAGGTTTTCTTTAACCTACAGGTCCCCAAATCGCGTCGCATACTCTGGTCCAGTAAGCTTGACAATGGCAAAACGTGGGAGGGCGGTAGCCGCGGCGGAGTGACGCTTATAAGGTTTGTAACATGAAAAGGCGAGGGCAAAACTGACGAGAGCGAGTTTTGATTTGCGGCCAGAAACGAGACGGTATTTATGGGAGAATCACTTTGTCGATTAGTGGCAAAGTTTATTGAGTGCATTCGGAAATATCCATATGGACGTTCTCGCCAAATTTGTGCCAATAAAAGAAAGCCAAATTATTTCTCATTTGGTCTGTCCTCGGCCAACTATGGCGACTAGAATGGACCATTGGAGGGTCCATTCAAACCATCAAACGTTCCACCAAAACTCTGAGCCTAGCACAAGTTTCCAATGAGCTTGAGACTCCGACAAGCACCTGGAGCTGCTTGTGCAGCCAGTTATTCGGCTACCTTAAGCGTCCTAATAACAATCATACGCCGAAATCCACGACGCCTGTACCGTCGTACTCACCGTGCAGCTCAGTACACACGTGCAGGGCTCCTTCATTCCACAAGATCCACGGAACACACACCCTGACAACGATTGCTCAAATGGGGCACAGACAGTGACTGCATCATAACCACGAACTTTAATAGATCAATATTTACGAACACGCTTCTTCCGCATTTCAAAACAGCACAACACCAACAGAATAATGGAAGCCCCTCCCGACGTACAGCTTCTGAGCGCGTTAGAAAACCACTTTTGCGA
Source organism: Gracilaria vermiculophylla (assembly GCA_019155205.2). Lineage (NCBI taxonomy): Eukaryota > Rhodophyta > Florideophyceae > Gracilariales > Gracilariaceae > Gracilaria > Gracilaria vermiculophylla. The sequence continues at coordinate 425,680 of JAHNZQ020000010.1, read as the reverse complement.
TCAATAGATCTTCTTGGTCTAGCACTTAACTACCTGAAAACAAAGTGCAAATCTTACCAGCTTTGTCCCTTTTTTGGAATTACTACGTCTACTCTGTGTGTTTGATTGGACTTTGCTCTTTATGCCCTCTTGAAAGCAATAACTGCACCAACTGCAGAATAGTTTTATGTGCCCTGGCCGACAAAGGACGAACAGAAGGCCTCCGCAGCTCTCTTTGAAAACAATCGAAGGTTTGGTTCTCTTCTAAAAGAAGTGTTTGATATCACAGACGGAGGACATTTCAAGTGTTAGAACTATAGAAATGAAGACATACAGAACGCCTACTACGAAGGATATGCTCAACAAGAAGAAATAAATAATCTGTTTGTGTTTAACTTCTATGGGGAAATCATACATGCGGCCATCAATTACCCGGGAAGCTGGCACAACAGCAAACTGGCGGGCATCTCTGGTCTTAATGCGGAAAAAATTTCGAACGCAAAGACGCCTCCTGGCATGGCTATCTTGGAGGACTCGAATTTCGTCAACAACACAAGATGCACGAACGGCAAAATTGTCCGAGCACGAAAAACGAACGAGACGCCGGACATTCCGGAGTCCTAAGAGCTCGCAGCCATTGATCTTATTATGAAATGTGTAATTACAGGCGAGAGACAAAGCGCGGAACGGGGAATGAGGGCACTCAAGGGATTTTTTCCCCAGCTGGACGCTACACTGACTACAAATGCGAAGCGTCGCGTTATTATCACAGAACTGACTTTTCGTCTATTTCATTTTTGCACTCGCTTCATGAGTCATAATCGCATCGCAGCAACATACAACCCGGTATCTTTAACGCGAGCGCGGAGTGCAGCGCGAGGAGCAAAGTGCGCGAATGCGAGCACCAGCGAGCCCGCGCGAGCGGAAATTGGGGAACATGACTTTGCGTTATGAACGTTTTCGTTACTGTTCGTGCGCGGCCGCAGAGCCGTTAGACAGTTTCCCAAAAAGCTCCTGAAGAGTCGTGATAAGGCCAGAGATCCTGGCTTTCGTATCGAGGATGCTCTTATTATCGTCCTCTGTAATCGCTGCAACTTCTTTCTTGACGGCGTTTGCGATCACATGTTCATGATCTATCGCGCCTCTGTCTTCTTCCTGTGTAGTAAAAATAGACCTTGCAGTAACTCCCATAAACTCGGTCATAGATGTAGTGCAAACTACGAACGTGGCACAGACACGAGCCGCGTCGCGGAAGCACCACCAAGGTGTTCAAGCTTGCTCCCAATGAGAGGTTGCACAGCGAGAGAGCCCTCTGATAGGGTCGACACGAGCCGGGTGTAAATCCGGGCGACCCCGTACTGGGCGTGCAGTCAGAGGGTAAGAACCGGCCAAGTAAGCCGACTTCGTTGGAGAATCCACGAGAGGTGGTAGAACAGTACCCAGCCCAACGGTTGTGGGACAAATGATGGACAAACAAGCCGCACTTGCGGAGCGCAGACTCGCGAGAGTGGGAAATCAGATCCCTATAT
>JAHNZQ020000010.1:407710-424072 GCA_019155205.2 Gracilaria vermiculophylla | reverse complement strand
AAGTTCCTCCTTGAGGTTTACTTCTCCGCACAGTGGCGGCAGTGCCGCCACTTATATACGGCACTTCATCATATTAAAATAAATACCTAGAAATATCTAGCCACCCGGCAAGGCCGGCTACTGTAGTACAGATGGGCTACCGTGGCAGGCTTGTCACGGCGCACCCGCCATCGGGCCAATATCGGCACACGAGGCCACAATTACTACCCTTCCTAGGGACACCCCCAAATGGGGCTAGTGAAGCTAATACTCCTCATAACCACGGTTGTGGCAGCCGGGAGCGGATGAAATACTTATGACGTCCGCTGATGCGGTAGACCCTCGACGGGGCGTTGCACTACAATAGACTCCACACTACGACCCAAATTCTCCTATGCCTTCGGCTTCTTACCATGGAAAGTAGTCATGGCAATCGGACGCTTCCTTTTGCGCGCACCAATTCCTGTCACTGCAACATCTCGATCGTTCTCACAGTTTGATTGCCATGAGTCTCCCTCATTGTCGCTACCGTCGTCCACGAGCTTCGTAAGATCGTGCCTTGAATATTTTGCGTAATGCATTTTGACCTACGTACATCTGGACAGCACCTTTGATCCCCAGTAGGCTTTTTTGCGTTGCAAAGTTTGTCAAATTTGTTTTTTAGTGGGTCCTGGTGACGGAAAGGATGCAAATGCTGAATTGACCACTTTTTGAATTCAGCAGCTAACATTGCTCTCATATTAGCGCCAATGGGTCGGATACGTTCTATGATGTCCAGCATGTTTCAAAAATCATCAGTGCTGTAGTTTGGGGCACCACTGTGACCCTTGGCTTTAAACACTTGGCCTTGCTTTGGCGACGGTATATTCTTTGGTGAAAAAACAGCATCTTTTGTGGCTGTCGGTGAGCTTGTAACCTCTGGAGGGGATATCGGTGTTGCAAAAAGGTCACTGACATGTGGCGTTGGTTTGAGAGGCATTTTAGTGTTGCGATTTCTGCGTGAAGCGAGATAACAAAACGATGGAGTGCTTGCTATTTGCAAGGAAGGGAAGGAAGCAAAGAACTCTCAGGTTTTATTGTATCGGGTGTTCCGGTTCGTCGGTTTGGCGCCAATATTTGACGCATCAAATGGCCTTCGTTTTTTCGAATCGGAGGACCGCGCCAAACATTTGTCCGGTTGGCGATCAGTTTATTTCCGAATGCACTCATTGGCTCGTGAAATTTGCCCATTGAGATAGTAGTCTACGAGAGCAAGTTTTGCCTTCTTTACAGAAGGCTGTAAGCACCGATGCGATCTCAAGCATGTTAACTTGCATCGATCTTGTAAGTTAGCCGATAGCAGATTCATATCTCTTCGTAGACTCAGCAGTCACATCAGATTCTTATAAATCTATTGACAGAAATCATGTTTACCGTCTGTTTAATGTTCCGAATCAAGATTCATTGCTCTGAGAATTTATGGTTTTTTTCTGCAGTTTACATATTTGGACAAAACTATGAGGTTTCTCGGGCTTCGCGTTCTCCGCTTACGTCTTTAAAAAGTTGAACATGATTCGCGGAGGGGTTTATGCCGTTTTGCGTGCGAACAACGGATTTCTTGTAGTGTTTGTATTTCTATTTCAGGGACTATAATTAGCCTTGCATATAAAGCATACTTTAGCCAGGAGATTGGCCCTGTTGAACTTATATTGACTTGACCATATTGCGGCGAGCTTAGTGTCTCTGATAACTAAAGTCCGACAACTCGCCAAAGTATCATATACCGCATCATGAAAGCCGTGCACCATATGACTGCTGATGAGGTGTGCGAAGAGCTGAAACACCTGCAAGAGAAACATGGATTCGTAAGGCCATCACGCTCTGACATCGATCCTAATCGCCCTTGGAAACACTCAACTCCAAACTACGATATCGCCGATCTTTTGTTCTTCCGCGGCAAGACCATGAACCACGATCCATCTTCTCTTGAAAGTATTGTCGAAAATGCAGTGAAGAACTGGGAGATGGAGGCTACCCATCTAGACTATGAAAATTGGAAATCCGTGGATCATAGCTCGTATCGTGTGTGTGCAAACGGCGCCAAGACGTTTGGCGGCGAAGAAGCAGCTCGAGCTGGGAACTATAACTGGCTGCTTGCTGGCGTCGACAAGCGACTTTATGATAATGAACTCGAAACTTTTAATAGTTCCCACGATCTATTCCGCGGTGCATTCTTAGGAGGATTTCCCTGGGAGGTACTCAGAGTTTTCTCCCCGCCTCCCCGAGTGTCATTTTCCTGGCGCCACTGGGCTACTTTCCACGAAGAAGGAGAGTTTAAAGGGCGCAATGGTGACGGAGAAAACTATGAGATGTTTGGGTTTGGGTTGGTTGACCTGAACAAAGACTTGAAGATAGAAAGTATTGAGATATACTATGAGCCGGAAGAATTCATGATGGCCATGCACGGTGAAATGCCTCCGCATCGTCTACACAAGGGGCAGAGTCTGTTGGGCACTGGATGCCCCTTTCTCGAGCGTCGAAAGTAGTTCGAATTGATAGAAGCACGCAACACACGCGCACTTCGAAAATGGGCGTTGCGGAAGGCCTCGAGTACATATCCCGCTTGCATCACCAGCCGATGGTTTGCTAAGATAACTTTGACCCTTTGCTGCTTAGGCAATGGTGGGTTGGCCCTAAAATCTCTTTCCTGCTCTTTAGCTTACAGATTACCACGTGAGAAACAGGGTAGTTTTCTTTCGAGCATTCGCGGCCGAGCATTGGTCCGAAGATGGTACGTAGAATAGAGAACTGGTTGGACATTGGTGGTCCCAGCGCCAAGATGGCCTAAGCAGGGTCATGAATATTTTCGCTCTTTAGTGCTTCAAGAATGGGGGGTCAACTATAAGAAGCAGTACTCTTTTCTTCAAAGTCCTCAATCTATTGACAGAAATAAGACGTTGTGGAAGTTTGAGGAATTAAGAAGGGAGTAAACTCAAGCTCACCCTATCGCAGTATAATGTCTTTGCTCTCTCGCGCACAGCCGGTTATTGACACTGCTAAACAGGAACTTCCTGCCATCCAAAATGCTGTGAAGCAGTTGGTCGACGTGGTGAAGTCCATTTGGAAGAGCGTCGTTGACAGTGGATTACTGCAGAGTATTATTGAGAAAGTCAAGGCGATCTTCGGTAGCGCCAGCAACGCTATCGAATCGCTACCCGAAACTATTCATCAGACAACAGAATCTCGTGCTGCTGACAGTGGGAGTGTCTCGGAGCTCGTTGGCAATGCTGTCGACAACCTTCAGGAAAAGGGTGACGCCGCAAAGGACATGCTATCAAACGCCGCTGCCGACGCTAAAAAGAGCATGCAAGCTGCGGAAACCACGCCGCTCCTGAAAACCGACCAAGGCAAGTCTTAAACGACTGGCATCTTGCGAGTCGAGGCTCATTTGTTCCGTTGCGAGCAGCCAAAAAGACTTTTCGGTTCCACCCTTCATGTGCTTTTACATAAAATTAACTAATGCTGCAAGAAACGAGCTGTTTATGTTGAAAATTTCCACCCACCCCACGCTTTACTTTCAAGTCAACATACAGCCATATGCGCAGTAACGTAGGCTGCGTACTTACTTGCGTCGCGCCATAGAGGGACCGCGGGATTTCTTCCAACAGTTGAAGTCCTGAGTGAGGAGACCAACGGGAGGAACATAGATAATGTACATTGTACATATCTTCATCGATTTCAAATCATACTAGATTCGATTGTTCAACATTCTCGATCACAGTCGTTTCAGATCCACTAATTTACGAAACGTACTCAGAAGATCCTATATTGACGAAGATGATGTTGAAATTAAGGCGATGTACATACCCACTTCAGCAAGTTCTACTCCGTGAAGTATGTGATCGGGCGCCAGAACGACAGCTTTCCTCCAAGCCGTACGCACCACGAGGTGGAAAGAAGTCCGCATCAAATCCAGGCGTGAATGCCGAACAGTTTCGCGATCTGTTTAGAGCCCCACAGGGAAAAATGCGCCAACCTCGCTACAAGCTTCGATGGGATTGGCATCTTCGAAACTTTCTCACTGCATTAATACCACCAGCTGCAATGCTAGTATTCTTCCGAGTGTTGGCCATGCTTGATAGCCCAGAGATTCAACTGTACGAAGCTCGCTTCGAAGGGAAAGATCCGATAACGGGAAAGATATCCACACTGAAATCACCCGATGAAGACCCTACCTCCGATCCACACGTGAAGCAAGCCCCGGAAGAGGAGCTTCACATCTTTCTTCGAAATTTATTGAAGGACCGACTCAAGCCAATAGAGGAAGAACTTGAACGTCTTCGGTCGGTCACGAGTGAATTACTCCGCGATGCTCTGGAATCGGAGGAAGCGATCAAACGCATCGAAGACGCTCGGCGACATTCGAAGCGAATGGTCAGACCTGCAGTAGAGAAAGAAACAGACTAGAGAGTTGTCGTGGGCCCAAGGAAATTTTATTCTCTTTTGCATTCAGAGTTCTCACCTGCACATTTCTCGGAGGCGTCGTATACTAAGACGCAAGTATGCTACCTTTATCGAAACCATTCTGGAACACATGCCTGGGTTCTTTTCTTGCAACGAATACTGTCTGCTTGCTTGATTCTATTTTTTTTCTCCATTGAATGATTCAATATGGTTCCACTAAAGACGTTTGGAGCACAGATGCTTGAAGAAATGTCAGGTTTTGCTGCAACGCGAGCAAGCTAATGCGATGCCAGAGATATTGGATGGAACCTCCCCCCAGCATGAAAATCGGTGGTGGCTACAACCTGATGCCATCCGTCCCGAACCATGCTTCCAAAAAGAGATTCATCTCGCGGCAGCCTAAGCGGTTAGGTTGCCGCAGGTTGTGGTTGGGATTCAAATGAGGAATGGATGTGCGGAACGCGTGACGTGCCTCGGACGTATGATTGGACGAGTTGGGCGGTCGCAGCGCTCAAGACTAGGGCGAAACATCCGCGGACTTGAGGCAATTCAAACACTCACGCGGCTTGTTGTTGCGCAGCCCTCCTTTCCGGAAGTGATTTGTGCGGGTAATTAAGCGGGCGCCAAGAAATACGAAATAGCATCTGCGCCAACAGTTGCAACTGCTCTTGTTCTTCGTGTGCCTACATTCCCTGCGCATCGATGTTCACTCTATCACTGGCATAGATACCGTAACTGACTCGAAATCCTGCTGTTCGCGGGCTTCTATTTCGCTGTCGCGGATTTGGTCGGGCTGGGCTCTCTGCTGTAGTCCGTTCCTTCGCCCGCGGCTACCATCCGCGGTACAAGCACCTACTCCACTCGCAGAATGGCGGACACTCAAAGTTTTTCGGAAGGTCAAGCCACTTCCATGGAAAGACCATCGACAACTTTTCTCTCTTTCAATGGCGACCGGAACTGCCCGCCCTCAAAGAGAAGCACACGCAGGCCAGGGTTTTTTCGCACACTGTCCTCTCGGAAAGTCTTGTCAACTCCCTCGTGTAACACAGATAAAATCAGCTCGCGTCCGAGGTTTTCACGAAGCTCTCGTGCACAATCGTCCGCAACACCAACATCACAGAAAAGTTCCAAACCACGCTATGAGCGAAGCATGTCACGTACTAAGAGTGTGTGCGAAAGGATAGCGGGTTCGAAGCCAGAGCCCGTTTTCGGCTCGAGGGCGGCCACTGGAAGAGGTTGCATCACTGCGAAACAGGCTATTTTGGCAAAGTATCCAGGATTGGCCATGCAAGAATGTAGTGATGCTGCCTCGCAACTTGTCGTGCACGGCCTTAATTCGCTGCGAGCAGAAACGCTCGACTTGCACTCCATGGTTTACGTGATGCACGACTATCGCCAAAAGTTGACTCACCGCGCTGTAGAGCGGTTTTTTCAGTGGATTCCGTTGTTCGTTTTGTATGTTGAAAGATATATGCTGGTGGATGAACATGTGATTTTTAGGTGGGTGGAATCAAATGGCGGACTTCTTCGAGGGGCGCTTCGCCAAAGTGTAAGAATGAAGGCGAGAGGGAGCTTACAACATCAACTGGCCAACATTGAACGGCTTCGGGCGTCGTTCACTCCGTCACTTCCGGCTGGCGAGAGGTTTGGAAGTGTACGGAAACAGTGCGAAATGTTCACCGAGGAAGTGGAGGCATTCTGCAACCTGATACAAAACGAGCTGGTTCCTATTGTGAAGGAACGATTTTCTGCGTCGGAACTGCACAAGGCCAAGCTCAGAGTGGTGCGACATGTTGTTCAATTCGTGGGGTATCAAGATTTCCTCGCCATCTATACGAGATGGATGAGACCGGCCGACCTGCTGGAATGGAAGACGACGATACTGTTTCCGTGTGACTTCAAGTTTTTTGCGTATGGCACTTGGGACAAAGACATGGATGTGGCTCACTACCAAATCGCGGCCAAGTTTGAGGAGTTTATTCAAGAAGAGAACCGAGCGGACGAAGAGGCCGCGAAACAAATGAAGGCCGACTTTGAGCGAGCGCGCGCCTCTAGGCAAACGGCAACAGCGCTAGGAAACCTGAATGGCGTGGAAGTACACCTGGCGGAGGAGGAGTACATGGAGGGGGAGGAGGAAGAGTAGCTGGGGGGGCGTAAGGAGTCAAGGGGGGCGGACAGCTGTCGGATAATATGCACTGGTTACCAATAAAGCGCGCCACGGGGAGCGGCGCTGCGAGCGTGAAATGCAGCGAGGCGCCGCGGCACTGCTGGCGACACGCACAGCGCGGCGTGCGCCAGCACGGCACGGCGCGCTGACCGATGCTCCGCGGCCAGCGTCCAGGCGCCGACACCGCGCGCTGCGTTCTAACGCGGAGCGACTCAAAAGTGCGTGGCACACGACAGCGCCCGTCGCGTGGGACGAGCCTTCGGCCGCGTCGCCCACTCCCCCTTCCCCCCCTTCCCCCCCCGCGTTTGCCGCCGACGCCGCACAGATGAACATCCCCCCAAGACGACCCCCCCCGCCCATCCCTCTGCCGCCGGCGCCGCCGTCGTCGGGGCGCGCGCCGCCTGCGCGACGTCCGTCGCCCGCGCTCGCGCAGTTCCCGCTGGCCTCTCGCGGCACCAAGGTCGACGTGCGCGTCTCCTGTCGCGACCTGACCACCGTCGATGCGCTGCCGCCCAACTCGTTTGCCGTCGTGTTTCACCGCACTTCCGGAAAGTCCGACTGGTCCGAGATTTCGCGCTCTGACACCGTTGCCCGCAACGCCTCCCCCCAGTATGTACGCATCTTTCAGATTGAGTACCGCTTCGAACTGTACCAGCAGCTCAGAATCGTCATCTTTGATCGATGTTCTCCGTCGGAAAACCTCCAACATCAAACGCTCATCGGCGTGGCCGATTGCACCATGGGGAGCATTGTGTCCGCGCGGGGCGCCTCTCTGGATGTGCCGCTGGTTAACGTGTCCCGCTCTTCCGCTCCCGTCGGCATCGTTTCGCTCAGCGCCGAGGAGGTCATTTCGGCCAAGAAGATGGTCACCATGCAACTGGCGCTTTCCAATCTCATGTCTGACGAACAGAGAGCAGCGCAATACCATTATCTCGAGTCTCTGCGAGAGAAAGCAAACGCCACGCTCACTACCCCCAACTTGCAGCGCCGTGGCGTGTCTCAGTTGGTCAGCCGTTTTCGAAAGGATCGAAAGCCGGAGGTGCTGCCTGCGCATCTTGCCAACACAGTCTCAGTTCAGGAAAAGGAACGCGAACAAATCCAGCAACAAATATCGCTTGCCGAAGCTACGCCCCCGCCATTTGCGCCGTTTATCAGTGTGATGCGCGCTCCCAGCTCCGCGTCAGCTGCGCTGGACATCAACTCACCAAATATTCCGTGGGAAGAGGTCTACAAATCAGCCCATATCAAGAATTACACTGATCTTGTGCAGGGGCTTGACCTCGAGCCGTTCTCGCTATCCGAGTACGATCTCACCGAGGGTGACGAAGGCAGACTGTTAAAAATAGCAGTCAAGCAAAGTGAATCAGCCCAAGACAGCCACATTGTCGCGCAGCATGTGACAACATTCGCTGCGCTTCGCCGCATGTGTGCGAACGCTCAAGGAGAGCCCGTTCTGAATCTGTCGCCGGTGGGGAAGCTTACTGTGCGCAAGTATTCGGAGAAGGTGGAACCGTCCTTCACAGACTATCTTCGCGGCGGCTGGTGCGACTTTGGTCTCGTGTGCGCCATTGATTTTACGTCGTCCAACGGCGACCCAAGAAAACCGGGCACTCGTCACTTCAATCCTTCCTACGCCGTTGGACCGGGCACGCCCAACGAATACGAGGCCGCCATGCGCGCCGTGGCAAACATGTTGGCGAGCTATTCTTCCGACTACCGAATTCCAGCGTACGGATTCGGGGCTAACTTGCCGCCGCATTACAACGTGTCACACTGCTTTCCCGTCACAGAGAGCGAGATGGGCGGCGACCCGTACTGCCAGGGTGTTGAAGGCCTGATCCGCGCGTACAAAGCCACTCTGAACCGCATTCAACTGTTTGGGCCGACGATGTTTTCCGAGGTGCTCAGAACCGTGGGCGTGATCGTCTCCAGGCGCACAGAGGCGGCGGTTCGGGCGGGAAACAACAGCCTTGCGTACACGGTGCTTCTGATTCTCACGGACGGCGTAATCAGCGACTATGACGCCACGGTGGCAGAGCTGATCGATCTGAGTGCATTGCCGCTGTCCATTGTGATCATTGGAGTGGGCACAGAAGATTTTGGAAGAATGACCTCTTTGGATTGTGCAAGCGGTCCACTGAGACGAGGGACAGACTATGCCCTACGAGAGTTTGTGCAGTTCGTGCCCTACCAGGACTTCAAGGGCGACCTTTCGGTGTTGGCCGAAAGAGTGTTGGGAGGGATCCCAGATCAGGTTGTGAGCTACATAACCAAAGTACGCGGAGATACGGCGCCGACGCGGGGCGGGGCTTAGCGCGACATTGTAAACAAGTTTGGGTAGCATAGGGTTATAAATACAACAGGGCTTCTGACTGTGTTTTTTAGATTGGTGACTGGTGCGGCATAACTGGCGGAGAGAGAAAGCCAAGTGCACTTTTTTCTTCTCTAACATAATGAAGACGGGAGCAGGAAACAGAGAAAAGTTACTCGGACAAGTTAACGGGCTCAGCTTCAGAGTAGGGAAGCGGGGCTTGCTTCTTCTTCTTCTTTCCCTTGCCCAATCGATTGAGTTCAATGCGCCTCATCCGCAAAAACTGTTCGCATTTTTCAGGGAGCCACAGCTCTTCCTTGAGGTAGGTGTCCTTCTGGCGGTCCGACACGTTGAGCCACTGTTCGTCTTGTAGTTGCATGTTTTTCTGAATGAGGTAGAGCTTGTCGGCTGTGGAGTAGTCTAACTTTCTGATTTTGTAGGAAACGAGCCAGTGTAGATGCCAGGCAATGGTTTTGAAGGCGATCTTGGGGAGCGTGAGCAGTTTGAACAAAACGAGGTCGGACCAGTGCGGCTTATTGAGGCCGACGACGTCCAGGTTGATCATGGCTTCGGCCTGCTCGCGCGACGAGGCCTGCTTGGACTTGAGCAGCCTGGTGACCTGCTGCTGGTACTCCTTGGACTCCTTGAGCCTCTTGAGGGTTTGCTTGTACGTATGGTTCATGTTGAGCCAGTGGACGAGGGTGGCAATGGCCACAATGCCCATGACGACAGCAACGGCGTTGGACTTGGGCGCGTACACTTCCGTGCTGATCTCGGCCAGGAACTGCCAGTACTTGGCGGGGTTGTCCAGAAAATCATCGTAGCGGGCGCGCTTGGCGTCATCCAACAGTGCCTCGTAGGCGCCGGAGAGGGCGCGGAAGCGCTCGGCGGCGGCCTCGTCGCCGGGGTTCTTGTCGGGGTGCTTCTCGGACGAGAGGCGGCGGTACGCGCGGCGGATGTCCGGCTTGGACGCGTTGCGCGCCACCTGCAGCAGATCGTAGCAGTTCTGCTTGCCGCAGAAAAGCGCTGACGCGGCGGACAGCAGCAGCAACGCAACTAGCAGCGCCAGCGGCGCGCGCGCGGGGGTCGCCATGAAGCGCGGGCGTGTGGGCGCGGACAGCGGTCGGCTGCCAACCTGCAGTATGGCGCAGTGGCGGGCGTGCGCGCTTTTCAACACGCCCGTGAGCGCGCGGCGGCCGCTGGCGTGCGTGGCTGCTGCGCATGCGCGCAGCCGATGCAAATCGATTGACTGCGGCACACGCCGCGAGCGTGGCCACGCATGCAACTGTCCCAAATCGATTGACTGCGGTACACGGCATCCACGTGGCCACGCGCACAGCTGCTGCACACCTGTTGCGCGCCGCCCAAGCTTGGCCACGTGGCACATGACCAACAGCGACAGCAACCAGATGGCGACACTCAGGGCCTTCATTACAAGAGAGATCGACCGTTGATCGACAGCGGAAGGGAAATCTAGTTGAAAATTTCAAACAATACCTGATTGAATTAAGTTTTGTGAGGCTAAAACAATGAACCAATTAGAAATAAAGCTCCATTTTCATTTTGTTATGTTGCCTGCACATGAGCTAATGTGCAGCCTTTCGGCATGTCCTCGTAGCGGATCTCTCCCGTGTGAAGTCTTCTTCTGTAACATTACGTAGGACACGCGTTTTAACGCAAATCATCGTTACCAGTACTGTGCTTATATCAAAATCAGTTTCCAAAACATTTTTAGTTCGAGATATATTTCAAAATACTAAAACGTATCACTTTCATCCTCATTTTGCCTTCTTAAACAGTTCGGTATTGCTTACTTTTAGCAAATCATACTAATACCACACTTTGACTTCTTATTTTCCGAAAATTTTATAAAAAAAATACTCATGGGTTTTTTGCCGTTTTCAATTCATTTTCGTAATATATCTCTCTTTCAAAAAGCTTGTAATGTCCATCAAGTATCATGCTAGGAAAATATGAAACACTTCCAGATTTTTGAAAAATTTTACACCCGCAAAAACTCGTGTGGCATTGCTGTCTAGTTCAAAAAAATAGCTTCTCATAATTGTAGAAAACTAAAACGCCTCGATATTTTCATGAAAAATAATTTTTCATTTTATGATAAACATATGTAACAAAAAGAATAGAGGTATATGAATTGTTTTTAAATTTCTTTCGAGTCCGTAATGCTAAACCGAAATGCACATGCTGTAGTGTTGACTGTCGAAAACGTAGTCTACATCATAATTTCAGATCTACCAAAATTGTAGAATACTCAACTTTTAAGTTTATAATACTGCGACTAAAGGTCCACGTGATTTGGTATGTGCCATAGCTATTTTCTTTTGGACTGGTGCGGTGAATGTATTTGAGGTCAACTTGACTTCATAGGAGGCCAGCGCACCACCTCGCAAAATCAAACAAAATGTGAATTTAAACCAAAAACAAATTTGGTGGAAACTATACTTCAAAAATATTCATCAACGCATGATGGGAATAATAATTAGTTTTACAGCACGCTTTGAATTACTATAGCAGATCAGTGGTCATCAAACTAGATTAAATGCAATCAGCAAGTTTCGAGTTTGAGCATCGCCGGGTTTTCAATAACTTCAATACTCCTTCGGGGGAAATGAATAGTAGTAAAGTATGTAGATCGTGAGTTAAATAAAACTTTACATGAGTTGCCTGATTCCGCTGTCAATTGAGAGCATTACGCTTTTATGTGGACATTAGATTCTCCTCTTTGAAGATTTTTAGAACAAAGTTGTAAGTTGTCCCACACAGAACTCTGAGCCGGACAACTTTCAAACACTTCTAGAAACGTCGATAAACTATCTTTTGACGTCACACTAAACCAATAAAGTGTATCTTGCAAAACGTTTGTTGCTTCGGAAGCTTGACTAATTCCAAATATGTTTAATCTCCCTGACGTTTTCCTACACCCACTTGAACTGCGAGCAGAAAAAGTTGACATCTGTTACAGAGGCAGTTTTGTGATAAATTTTGAAAAATATAGCATTTCTAAATAACGCAGATGAAATTAGCAGACACCATAAGTTCAACTATATATTTGGTCTGGTTTTTAGTGGGATATAGACTTTTAATAAGATAGACGAAGGTGGATATTGTTGCTGACATGTTATCTACATACTTTGAAAGAATACACCGTTACCCTTGTTATTGTATTTTAAAAACAAATCTCTCCGAGTATAAGTGTGACATAAACACAATTCTTGTTATTTTCTGGTTTATCATCCAAAACATAAAAAATTGAATTTCATATTTTCTTTGCAATAGTTGCATCTTTGAACATGTGATGCTTTTGTAATCATTCCATTTCTTCGTTTTCTTTTATTTTATGTTTTGCAATAATCTATGCTTTTGTCAAAAAATGTGGGCCTTTCATGAACAGTTTCACGTTGGGATTCATCCCCTTTCCCTAAACCGGTCTTGTTCCAAGTATTTTTTATTTTTTTAATCTGGCAACTGAATAACACAATTTTGAGGACTTTTCAAGATTTGGGTTCCATGTGCTGCTACATACAGGTTGCATGCAGCCACAATTGGGAATTGGTCAATGAAAGCAATTGACTCGAATTGGGTACTCTTGCAATTCAAAGTTCTCCTGGAGATTCAGGTCATTCTCGCAGCTTTTTGTATGGCGCACAACCATTGACCAGGTTTTTTAAATGTTTAACAGATTTCAGGGATTGTATCCTCGAATTCAAATATCTTGGAAATGTTTCCCACCCGTCCTAATCTCTCTCAAATATACGGAGTACGTGGAGTACACGTGCCAGTAAGCAAAATACTTTTTTTCTGTGCCCATGCACGTCACGGCCATTAAATCATTATTGATGACGCTTCATTTTAGAATCATGGAAACAAAATCTATTATATTTCTTAAAACCGTTCCAGATACGTTCCATAAGAAATCGCTCGGAAACATTTTTGATGACTCCAGTGAATCCTAACCGATTTTCCATGACAGCCTTAGCGGTAATGCCGGATGCAAAAAATATTGACATAGAAAATGATCTGACAGGAATCACGGATGCACCAAACAAAGCAAAATAGCGGTTACATGGACATTTTCAGAATTAAAACCCTGTCCCGGATTATTAGCACCCATTTTGAGCTCTATTATCAATATCATACAACTTCGCATTTGTAGTACAGTGGCTCCTTAGGAAATATGGTGGTGTGGCTTTATGGCGTGATATTCCTAAAGAGGGCACGTATTTTATTTACTGAGATACGTGGTGCACAATTCCGCCCGCGTGCGCAACAGTATCTTTAAGGAACGGTAGAGTTTATATTTATTTTAGTTAATTTGTGTGGGTAATTACTACAGTAGTGAGACCTGCCGAGGCGGGCTCCTGGCTTGATTCTTAATCTGCCGGTCGAGCTCCACCTGCGGGGAAGTAAACCAAGCACCCTTGAGTCTTCATCTACTTTTCCGGTTGAAGACTCTCGTCGATCATCCGATGGTTTTTAAGCCGCCAATTCCCAGGTCACCTCGTGGCAACGCCAGTACGGGCATTGTTCGCCGAGTGAACCTCTCATTCTGCTTGGTGTTTGCGGACTGCCTTTAAGAAATCCCCCGGCTCGCAACTGTAGTACTGTCAGCCCTCCTCTCAAGGTACTAAAGCACCACGTCCGTTGGGAGTTATTGTTGACTCCAAAGGTGCGTGTTCCTAAAGATGGACTCCGATATCCGCTGTCACGAGCCGGGGGATTTCTTAAAAGGGATTCGCAAACACCAAGCGGAGGGGGAGGTTCACTTGGTGGACAATGCTCCTACAGGCGCTGCTATGACGCGACCTGGGGATCGGCGGCTTAAAAACCTGAGGATGATCGCCAAGAGTCTCCAACCGCAAAAGTAGATGAAGACTCAAGGGTGCTCGTCTTTACTTCCCCAGAGGTGGAGCTCAACCGGCAGCTTAAATATCTAGCCGGGAGCCCGCCTCGGCAGGTCGCACTACTGTGCTGATTACCTGCATAAAATATCTAAAATAAATAATAAATTCTACCGTATCTTAAGGATACTGTAGCGCAAGCGGGCAAGATTATGCACCACGTGGCCCAGCTAATAAATTACGAACCCTCCTTAGGAATATTATACCTTAAGTCCAAACCACCATATTTCCGTAGGAGCCACTGTACTACACTATATCCAGCTCTGCAATACACTTCAGGATTATGGTGTTCTCGAAAGCTCGGTCGTATGCTACCGTATTTAGGATCCAGAACGGCGTGATCCAATGGGCGTCGAAGACTGGTATAGCGTTTTTTATCGCGATGTCGTCGACTGTAGCACCCACTGAAAAGAGAGAGGCGGCATCCATGACATGCGGTATACAGTACTGGTTGAGGAACATATGGTCCACGCATAACAAGTCGTTGAAACCCCATGTCATTGCGCTGAGGGAAACTTTCCGAGTGGTCTTGGGCTTCGCGGTTGTGCTGCAGGCTGTGCACTTTCCCAGAGTCAACTGTAGGTACTGGTCTACTTGCATGTTCCACAAATTGTTCCTTTGGTGCAAAAGTTTGATGTCTGAATAAGATGAGTGTCTGCATACATGCTTTTGGTCCTTGTCGACTATTTTCCTGGGTTCAGTCCACGCCGTTCTACTTATAACCACTTCAATTTGTGCGAAGGCGCAAAAGAGAGTGGTCTCATTATGATCCGTAAGTCTGCCTGCCTGAAAGGGAAACGCCGAGTGCGGTATGTACGTGTGAATGTCTCTGTCAACCAACTTGATAATCCTTCTAGACGTACCGTTGCCATCGGGTGGGAGAACCAATTTGTTTTCGTTGGCATGAATGATGTCGCAATGTCTCGTTACATTGCGCCCACAACCCACTGACAGGACCCTTCAATGACTAGATGCCCTATCTTCACGATCGATTCGTCGTCTGTTTTGGCCTTGAGCGCCAAAGATCCCAGTATTTTCTTGGCTACGCTGCTGTGCTGTCCGCTTCCGTTTTGCAAAAAGGATCGGTCTGCGATAGGGTTCGGTAGAGACTCCTAGGTGTCCGTTTCACTCAGGGTTGACTAAGCTCGAGATGAGCTTTATTTCTGCCAAACCTCTTCCGCTGTACGGTGCTCCGTCGTCTAGGAGCGGACCGACTTTGCCCTGCATCGAAGCCGCTGCTCTGTTGTGTGTACTCAGCCTTGCCATGTTGAATCTGACTACGTTTCTACCAGATCGGTTCGGGTATACCACCGCGTCCGTCGACTTCGCTCCGGGCTTCAGCGACCCGTCTTCGTTGTGATCGCCCTTCCAGTGTCCGAACGTATGGCATATGCGAGATCCTGTTCTCGCATTGAGACTTGTGATCTGCTCCGGTGTCCTTTTCGACTTTTCTCTGCCCTTGTGCCAATTCGACTCTTCTGAGGACGATCCTCGGTGCAGGTGATAATGTTCTGCGATGCTCGACAAAGGCCTTGACGGATGGTATGCATTTCCTGCTTTCATTTTGTTACACTGACGAGGCACAGAGGCGATAGCTTCGTACGACACGGCCTTTAAATAGTCGTTGGTGGAGGACGAAGGCGTGAAATTTGAGCTTCTCGGTGCAGCATTTTCCAGATTGGAAACCCTCTGGTTGTTGTCAACATCCGCATTTGCCAGTAAAGCGAGCGCTGCGAGTGAATCAGAAAGTTTGGCTTCGGATCCATGGGCATTCAATCTTGATACATGTGCCTGAAATCTCGATTCAAAGTTCTTGAAGCTTTCGTGATGGTTGCGTTTGGTGTTCATCAACGTCATAAAGTCTTGAAAGGCATCTAACACCACAGCTAGTGCATTTCGCTTGTAAAGTGCGTCCACTACTGCTTCTTGTGGTACTGTCAGCCCTCCTGTCGAGGTAGTAAAGCACAACGTCCGTTAGGAGTATTTGTTGACTCCAAAGGCGCGTATTCCTAAAGGTGGTCTTCGGTATCCGCCGTCGCGAGCCGGAGGAATTCTTAAAAGGGATACGCAAACACCAAGCGGAGGGGGAAGTTCACTGGGCGGACAATGCTCCTACAGGCGCTGCTACGATGCGATCTGGGGATCGGCGGCTTAGAAACCTGCGTGAATAGACAAGAGACTCCAACCGGAAAATGTAGAAGAAGACTCAAGGGTGCTTCTCTTTACTTCCCCAGAGGTGGAGCTCAACCGGCAGCTTAAATATCTAGCCGGGAGCCCGCCTCGGCAGGTCGCACTACTGTGCTAATTACCTGCATAAAATATCTAAAATAAATAATAAATTCTACCGTACCTTAAGGATACTGTAGCGCACGCGGGCAAGATTATGCACCACGTGGCCCAGCTAATAAATTACGAACCCTCCTTAGGAATATTATACCTTAAGGCCAAACCACCATATTTCCGTAGGAGTCACTGTACTACACTCTGGTGTGAGCAGCACCAGAGGTGATTTCCATTTCTTTGGCTCATTGCACCTCAGACTG